>JAQFZT010001450.1:0-15154 GCA_034696325.1 Camisiidae sp.
TGTATAGAAAAAGTGGGACTTTAGACAATGTAGAGAATCTTCTCATAACTTAAAGCGAGAGCTGAGTTGAGCCTCTGATTAGAAGTATTTTCTAATTCTAATTCATACAGTACTGTACATGACATAATATTGAAAACCTAAACATGTAGTGAAGTGGATTTTTTTGAGGCAAGAAAAGAAATATTGCATCAATGCTTGAAAACATAAGTGTTGTTTTCAGTATAATTTGTACAGTAAGTTAATAACAGAACTTTATTAAATTTTGATGCTTTCATTGAGAATCCTTGGAATTTGTAGGGTTGGGCCCAATCCTTCATCTTAAAACACATTTGAACATCAAATTTAAGGTGTAGCCCACCCACTAATCAAGCATTCCAATGAACACCTCTAATATAGATTCCATTTCATACTGAAACCTGAAGTTAAATACTTTTCTTCCACCGCTATAAAGACGATTGCCATCAGATGAGAACTTGAGATGTGTTAGACCTCCCTTTTGACCAACTAATACACACAGATTATTGACTAACGGCTGTTCATAGAGACCAATACTTTTATCATATGAACCGACGGCCAAAATATTTGGATTCATTGGATTGACTGCAATGCATGAGATGATGCCTTTCTGTCCCTCTTTGAACTCTATTTCATGTTTTTTATTTCAATTGAACTTATAATACAAGTTATGTTAACAATAATTGGATAAAAATATACCGAAAGTTGTTTTTGTGAGACAAAGCCTTCCGGGAGAAGAGCTGTCAAATATACGAAGAGTTTTCTCAAAACCACAATATATTTTAGTTCCGTCTAAACTGAATGCTATAGAATTAGCAGCAATTACTTCGTCAGCATAATTGTAAGCTCTATACGTGCACACCAGTTGACCACTATATGCGTCCCATAAATGGATCGGATTATCACGACTAGTGCTCAAGAGTCTGACACCAAATGATTTGTATAACGAAAAAGTCTCGTAAAATCTCACGATTAATAATGATATAAAGTATTGCTTACAAACAGGTGGAGGCATCGCATGAATTCATTTTCGGATACCAACAGTAGTCATATATTATTTCGCTTTCTTTTATTTTCAGGACTGAATTCTGGTTTTATGTCAAATAAAACTTATAATAAATATACTGTCGTTTTAATTATTGAAAGTATGCATTAAATTTTCAAATATAATTGACATCAGATTATAAAATAGATATCACTTTGGATTTAATGTATTGGATAAAGTTTATTGTAATTGTGTGTTCATTAAGAACTTTTTGGGGGGAATCACAACAAATCATATAAAAAACTTCAATAAATCATTTGTTATGAATCACACAATTCGTGATTTATGCATAAATTGAGTCAACTGTTAGTAACAAATTGTTTAATTAACTTAAAAAGCAATTGTTCTAATATTTTATGCAAACTTTACATTAAAAATCAAATTCGCCTTTAATTACTCATCATTTGTCATAATTTATATGAATAAATAAATCAATTTATGTATTGATACTTAAAATGTACAAATATTTTACCATTTGTTCGATGTCTTCATTTAAAATAATTTGATTATTGCATAAAACTTGAGGTAAATTAAAAAGTCTTAAACAGTGGTCTTCACTATTAGTCATAAGACAAGATCCATCTGAAGACCATTTACAGCCTTTGAGGTAATTATTGAATTGGTTGTCACAAACATTGAACTCATTTAATGTCTGATTTATTAGTTTTGGTTTATTATTCCAATCATAATAGTATTGATAATTAAATGCAACATTTTCTTCATTTGTTAGTGAATCACAAATTACTTCACTTTCATCCGTCTCTTTAATTAAAATCAAATCATTTTCTTTCTCCTTTTCATTTAAATCATTTATCGGTTCTTCAGTTATGTCTGACATTATATTTAAATCAAAACAACTTTAATATTAATAATAAATAATTTAATAATAATTTAATAATAGTTAATAATTGAACAAAAGTCTTAAAATGAGTTTTTGAACTGCGAAAAGACATGCGCTTTAATGTGTAAATACATGAGTGCGCAGACTCACTAACAATTGCAACTTTTTTCAAAAGTTTCTTCTAATTCTAAATCAATCATCGCTTTATTGATTCGATTATTAAATTGCTATTAAATAATAAGAAATTTCTTCAAATTTAATCAAATATCAAGTTTACGATTCATTTATTGTGAATAATAGTTCAATTGTTTTTTACTCGAATTTAAATTAAAGTTAATCTCAATTGAAATAGAATGGAATCGAAATCTTTGAACTCTATTTTTGAAGAATTGGTTGAGTCGGAGAAGAAAATACGCGATAAAAGAAATTATGTCAACACTTGTGAGCAAACATTTCTTTCTATCTTTCAATTCATCTCTAATTTATTAATTCAATGTTTAAATAGGAGTTCACATCACTTTAAACTCAATACTATTTCAGAATCACTTTTTAGAGCCAATCAATTACTCATTTGATTAAAAGTTTTTAATTCATTTTTGTTTAATTCAAATTCCATTTATAGTTTTTGATCAAAATTTTATAACAACTTTAAATCTTTCCTTCTTCGCAAAAAAATCAAATTTTCTTTATAGGGCTATAAAAAGTTTGATTTACTTAACAAAATATTCATTTTGAGTTCATATAACTTTAAAGTGTTTTTCTTGAATTGAAAAAATTGTTTTCAGTACTTCAACAAATAGATAGAAGTGAAGCCCAATTGTCTCAATTGAATGTGGATTTGAAAGCTGTTCGTGAGGAAATCCAATCAAAGATCGCTCTTTTGCCAGATTTGATGACAAATATTGCCATTAATGACAATCAAATAAAGATTATTTGGAAGCAATTCTCGGATTTCTCATTGAAAAAAGAAAATTTAATGCAAAAACTCGTAAGACTTGTATTTAAAAGTTGTCTCACATTCACAATTGCATGTGATTAAGACTTTAGAATTAAATTTTTTTGCGTTTCAGTTCATAGAAAACATTTGTTTGAAAAGTTTGAACTCAAAATATATGTTCCAAATTATCCACAACATTGAACACATTTTATTCTTGAATTTTCTAACATATCATTAAATTTATTTATAACAAACGCATGCGATTCTAAATTCGTGTGAAAAACTTGCCATTATTTCACTTGAAGATTGATTTTTATTAGAGCTCCCATTTTAGAGACATGAAATTCTCAATAATAACTTCAAAATCATTAATTTCAATACAGAAATCAAATTCATTCAAATCAATTTTGAGACCCGATATCAGCTCTTTTTATCCTTTAAATATAGAATCGCATGAATGATGAACTCAAGAATCAAATCGATATGTTTGTTGAGCACTCTTTCAGTTTTAGTGCTCAGTTCGGACTGAAAGGTGCAGTTTCTACTGAAATAATTCAATTGCGAAAACATATCGATTCGCTTGAAAGTAAAAAATTTGAGTTGAGATCAGGTGTCGAAAAAATGAAAAATAGTGTCGAATACTTTGAATCAGTTGAAAAGGAAAGGAAATTAATATTAGACACCATTTCAATATTAGAGGAGAAGAAAAACAAATTGAAAAGTCAAAACATTCAACTAAATAATAATTCAAACCGATTAATGAGGGAAAAGAAAGCACTCGAAGACATGCCAAACAAAGGAATAGAGTTTCTGAAACTAAAGCAACAGTTGGAAAACTTGAAAATTAGTGACTCTTCTCTTGTGAAAAGTGAGTTTAAAAAGTGCAGTCAACTCATCGACGATTCCAAGATTGATCGTCAAAATGTCAAAACTCATGCGCAACCAGTTTTGCCAACAGAACAAAAAAATTGTAGAGTAAATGCTAAATTTGAAATGAAAAACATTGAAAATTATAGCAATGAAATGACAGTCGAAGAAAATAAAGAGAAATCTCTGGTTGAAACACAAAATGAGAGAGAAAAACAATGGGAACTCTATAGAAAAAGACAATTACAGAGACATTGGCCACAACCGAAACGCCAAGAATAGATTTTCTGTCACATTAGATTTGAGTTAATACAAAAAAAATTTTTCCTAATTAGTAGTGCTTTCAATGGGAAACAAACTTATTTAGAGATATGAAACACAAGGTTTGTAATTATTAGTTAACAAAAAAGTTTCCATAACAGGAAAAATAGCGGTAATTCTAGTTTTGCTGATAAACTTTTTCTTTCCTTTACGTCAACACACATTTTGACTGTGAATACTTGTAAAAGTACTGCATATTATTTATTTGCGTCATTAACAGTATAACTTACATAAAACTTGTATTGAAAACAATTTTCAAATTGAAAATAAAAATAGTTTAAAACATGAAATTCAATTAATTATATTTATATATTATTTATATTAAAAAAAAGGCAGACGTTTGAACGTAAAACAAAGACTAGTCTAATCTAAAGCCGGTCTCACTTATCACAGATATTGATCTTAAAATTGATACCACAAAACCAAACAGTTATTTAAAACTTGATTTTGAAAAGAAACAATTAAGGAGATTAAAAAAGCAAAAAATGTAACACAAAGATGAACTCTCTCGTTAAAATCGAAACATATAACGTAAAATAATGAAATTTTGATTTCGAAAAATGACTAGTACTGTATTGGAATTTTTTCACGACTAATTCTTTGTTACGTTTTGAAAATGTAATAAAATATCAATTTTTTCTCTCTAAAGTCGATGTATTAACAGTTCGTTTGACAACACGCGCATATTCACAATCATTTTGAACATAATGTTCAGTGTGGGACTTATTATCTATAGGTTTATTCAAATCATTACATTCTATATTAGCATATTCGTGATCGATGTAATTGGTTGGCGATGACTGACTGCTGGTATTAAGTATTTTTGAATAATGATTTGAATCATTACTATTATCTGATAATTGATTCTTATCAGACTTATTATTAATGTCGAGAACAGAGACTTGAGCGTATGCTAACTCATGGATTGAGTCAATTTTTTCTGGAGGATTACTTATTATAGGAGATGAAACACTACTACTATTACCAGAACTTCCAGTACTAGAACGCGCTGAGACATTACGTTTATTATCTTTATTATATTTGGGGTGGACTTGATTTGTGAACATCATTTTTAATACTGAAGTTAACTTTGAAACTGTATGATTGACAGGAGGAGGACTGGGACAGAATGGGGTTTTGTTGGTTTGTTCGTCTTTAGGATCAATACCATGAGTTGTCACATCTCCGGGTTCGTCATATAATATCTCATCATTTATTGGTTTATAAGTTCCGGAGAAATCGAATTGAGTTGTTTCCGAATTCAAACCTAACACTTCTTCTCTCGACGCAAAAACTGGTTCATCAGAATCTAACGCTTTTGATTCTTTACTTTTTCGCGGGGGCTTTGATATTGGAGGCGTAGGCTTAGTATTAAATTCATTGTTTGAAAACGCATTACTCAAGACTGTTGTAGTCGATGTGGAGACTGATGTGACGCGAGTCAATGCCGTCTTAGGTATCATCTGAGGACTTTTTGGTGGTTGTATTGAGTGTCGCTTTGTTGGTTCCGGTAATTTAGATGATGGCAATAGGGATGAATTGGTTGCAAAATATCCTGATTTTGATAAATAATTCGAAGAACTTGGAGGTGAAGTGGATGGAAGTGATGGTTTGATTTCATTGTTCAAATATGAATGGCTTTGAAAGGGAAACGTTTCCTTATGATTGAGTTGAGGACTTGAATTACTGGCGCCTAAACTCGTAACTCCAGGAATCTGATCGTCAGTTAAACTGCGAGACATCTTAAGGCTATTGACATGAGTGGCAACCGCTTGAAAGATAGAATTGCCATCTTTAGTGATGAACGAAAAGAGTCCGTCACCTGAAGCACATTTGCGACCGGCTTCTAGTGAAAAGCCATCTTTAGTACATCCATATCTTCTAATGTGTCTGAAAGGCCACGTAAATGATACTTTTCCATCTTCTGCTAATGATATACTAACAGAAGTGATAATAAGAGTGTAATAAGAATCCAAATTATTTTTGAGCCCACATCGAACAGATGCGTCAGAGTCTATAAGTTTGACTCTGTATACATCCGGCGCATCCACTGAAGAATACAAGAGATTTTCCTCATTCTGAGCCTCAGATAAACTGTTAGCCATTCTCATTGATAAAGCATTACTATTATTAAACTGATTTGCATTCGAATCAAGTAAAGGATTTTTGGTGGCAACAGAAGGGCTCCCATTACTGTAATTCCCGAACGCAACTAATTGGAGACAATTAAGCCATTCTGTCATCTCTTGAAATGTGTCAGAAGAGAAGAGATGAGTGTTTTCTTTTGTTCTGATCTATTGTTGTAAGAAATTATTATTGAAAACTTGTCATTGAATTGTGAGAAAAAGCTATTAAAACTTAACAGCACTCCTATAGTAAGATTATTTGAGTGTTAAATAAAGTTGTATATATAGTGTCAACAATAATAGCAAAATTCTATACAAGTATTTCATGAAAAGGCACGAAAATAAATAGAGCTTTTGTATTGAAGACAAATAAAGTGCAGCTGAAATAATTCGTTACATAAAAAATTGTCTTTTCGTATGAGTAAAACTAATTTAAAACTGAAGTGAATATTCATGTGAGTAAAAATTGCCAACAACTGGTCTAATAACTACTTTAAAAGTTACGATAAGTAGTACATTCATTGTGAGCCAGTACAGGAAATACCTCAGCTCATTATAGCGACATTCCGTTCCCACATATTAAAAGGTTTTATAGTTGAATTCGTTATTACTTTTATAATAATAGAGTTCGACAATTGTTAGAGAGAACAAATTAAAATAGAGTCATCATTGAAATTATGTTACGAGAGTTTCACTATTATTTTTAGAAGCTATAAAACTTTACAGCCTTGTATAAATTAAAACATCTAAACCTTCAATTATTGTTATAATTATCTTAAATGAATCTATTTTTGATGCTTAATAGTTAGAAAGTTTTTTCAAAACAATTAATTGAAGATAAATGACCCATTGATAGAAACAGGTGAACACGTTCAATAACAGTATGTCTCGAACCTTAATTAGTGTTGCCTTTTAAGGTAAGCCAAAAAAATCAATTTTAGTAGAACTCAATGAAAAACAGGTGCACAACAATTACCCCTATTCTCGATTAAACATTTTTTAGAAAAGCGTTTAATAATCACTATTAACTTGAGTTAAAAGAATTTGTGAACAAGAAAAGAATGAATGATTATATGGATTGTCTTACTTCGAACACATTCGACTGTTGCTTTTGAGGAGAAATGGAAACTTTGAGGCAATCGGTGAGCGCTATAATTCTGATACAATTGTGTTGCTTTAGATATTGGTCTTCATTTTCAAAGACTTCCAATCGTTGGATTCCTTGTCGCGATGCCTTATAGAGCACATAATACTTTTTATGCCATGATTTCTGCATTGATGAGGAAAGAAATTACTAATCTATTGAAAAGTCATTCAAAAATACAATAAGAAAAGCGTAACGAGAAAGTGGACCTCAATCTAGTGAATGACCCAATAAGTAATGTTACACTAATTATTGAGAAATATGTGGCTTTAATATAGAGTCTAAACTTATAAAGTATTAACTGTTGGTTTATTTATAAGAATTGTTAGTTTTGTTTGACAGGTAAGTTAAATGAATACCTTTTGCTTGAGAAAGCCTTGAGGCGGAACGCATAGACTTCCGCTCTTTAACACTTCTTCAGATTCCATTATCAATGCATTTATTTTAATCAAATTTAGATTAAATCCGATTTCGGTCTAAATATAAGATAATATCCATTAAAACCAAACCATTTATTGATAGCAAAGCGATAAGAACTGAGTGACGATTGCATTGAATCATAAAAACAAGTTTATGCACAACTCAAATGATTAGTTATAAAAGTTTTCATCCAATTCTAGTTATTATACTTTGAGGTCATTTAAGTTATCGATAATAAATAGGTTCTTGTAATGAACAAATTGTGTTCATAAACTTATAATAATATATTGAAAGTTAAAATCAATTCATACCTAAACCAAAGTGCTTGAGATGATTAATACTTGTAAGCCATATGACAATCATATCAACACATTATTAATAATGAGAGAGAAGATACCCTCTCCTCTATTGAATGTTAAAATGAGTTTTTGTTGCAAATGATAAGAACTGAACTTAACTGAACGAACGGATGCTTTACTAATACTTTATTATAGCAAAATTCAAAACATCACATGCACTACAACTAGTATTTATTCATACTTTCATAATAGGATAGAAGTAGTACTCATAGCACACAAATACACAAAACTTTAAATGCCTTTTCGATAAGTTAGTGTTGCTCTGACTCGAACCTAAAGCTAAACATTCATTCAAATGTTGTCACTTTTAAACCCCTCCCCTTTTGACGGAGGGATTGGGCGGAAAGTTCAGTTAAGTTTCAAATTTGTTTCGTGTGAATAACATTGAGAAAGTTTTTGGAAATATTCTTATGCGAGAAAATATTACCAAAACTATTGTTGTTTAAATATAGTCGTCATCTCTTTCAAGTCATACGATTGGTTGGTTTGAATTCAACCGCATTTTATGATTTCAAAAGAGAAAAAGTGTTAATCTTTTTATTTTCAACAGTTTAATCAAAACAATTTAAACACAATTTTCACATTTTTGTTTACATTAAATCATTTGTTTATACAATTAATTTATAATTAATTGTTTGAATCGATTAATAATCAACAAATAGTTTTATTTTCACGATTTAAATGAATAGTTAATAAAATAAATTGATATTTAATGAGTGAAATGGATGTCATCGAAAGATTGAGACTTAAAAATGAAGATCTTTTAAAACAATTAATACAAACACATCTCTCTTTCATTATTGATATCGATTGTGAACACAATTTTGGTGAACAAAAACATATTAAGAAAAAAGTCATCAATAATTGTGAGTTTTATTTGTGAAGAATTGATACTTTCATTCCTAGTATAGTTTGATTGAAGTCTAAACTTTTATTCATTTCACTCATTATCTCAATATTTGTATCAATAATAACAAAATAATCATTAATTCATAGTCTGTTATACGATATAAATATCTAATGTTTTCAAACAATCTTTAAGTTATTGATATGAAAATTCTTAACACAAAAATTACTTTATACTCTCAGAATGACATGAATCACAAAATTAAAAATCAATAAAATGTTTGATAAATAACTTGAAAATATTATCTATTTGTTTAAACTTAAATTATATGCAAAATAAGGGTTTAGACAGCTTTTAAAAGATGGACCCAAGAATTGTCGTGAAAAATTGTATTAAACCAGATCTGTGTTGATGTTTTGCCTAATTATGAATAGCATAACAAAAGCTAATTAATTGTGAGAAAACATTTAAAGCAATCTTAAGACCACATCAATCACATCATTAACCTTTTGTTTATGTGTTGGCTCTCAAAACATACTTATATTTGTGCACAACTTTCTCAAAGTAGAAATTAACACAATTACCACATTAAATATTTGAATTATTATTTTTATGTTTTCTAATTTAAAGCAACAATTTTTGGCGCGAATCTCACTCAAGTAGGCATTTGTTCAGTCAATCAATTAATAGACTTCATTACTAAAGATAACAGTGAGTATCACTTCATGTCATTATACATGCATTTCAATCATAAGCTTCTCTACTCTAATAACACCTCATATTTTTCTTATTACTTTTTGTCAATCAATACTCTAGATATCAGTCAAGAAGGAATATTCCGAAAGAGCGGCAGTTCTTTACGACAGATTGAATTACGGAATTTAATATCTTTGGGAATTACTGTTGATTTAGAGGCCAATCGCTTCACAGTTCATGACTGTTGCAGTGTTTTGAAAAAGTTTATTTCAGAACTTCCTGAACCTCTCCTAACAGAACCTCATTTCGAACTATTTGGTAAAATCTCTCATTTAAGATCCATAAGTTCTCCCAACAAAATAAATGTCAAGAAATTAACTGGTATTCAACTATTACTGTTGTTAATACCGGCCGCAAACAGACAACTATTACATGAATTGTTGAGTTTGTTTCAAAAAGTACTCATGTATTCCAATGTTAATAAAATGAGTTCTTCAAGTTTGGCCACAATATTTGCACCCCATTTATTCTGCCCCAGAAGTTTCACAGCTATTGAATTACAGCAAAATTTGAATGTAATCACAGACACTCTTGTCTTTATGATCGATAATTCAATGAAAGTTTTTGAAGCCCCGAATGAACTGATACAAGATGCTCGCAAACAGTTGGAAACTCTAACAAAGAACTCGAGCACCACTTCTTTAGCGCCCATTAATTCTGTTTATACGTTTTGTGTTCAAGAGAATGACTCAAAATCTAATGACTTCACAGCTAATCAGGTAAGGCATCGATTGTTTGATTTGAAAATGTATTAATTGATTGAATTGAATGAAAAGGTGGCGGAATTGTACGCTTATATTCAAAATATGCCTAAATCTGGAACACCTCAAAAGAAAAAATGGATCAAACGATTCAATAGAGAGAATGGAAACGGAACGCCTTTATTGAAACAAAAGAAATTAGATTCCGCTAAAAAGTTCAAATCTTCAATCGGAGAAGTATTAAAGGCCGGACAAAATTTTTTCTTTGGAAATTCTGTCACTAATGATTCAACTGAAGTCAAAAAACCAAACAAAGGGCTCAACAAAAACCTTTTTAAAGACTCTGATAAGAATTCTCTAATTGAAGATCAAATTTATAAGAGATTCTCGCCTGATGTCAATGTAACAAATGTTAACAGTTCTAATGATTCTCTTAAACATGAAGAATGTGTTACTCCACTCGGAATCACTTTAGACAAAGCCAATAAAAAAGTGAGAATAAGTGTGCGTAAAGTTGGAAATCGCGAGCCTATCGTCATGTAATTCCAAAGATTCACTTATGTTTCGTTTTTATATTATTTTCAATCATAAAAATCTTTCTATTGAAGTTTATGTAATGAAATGTGACTATAGTTTCATAACTATCATATCTAGTACTCTATTCTAAATAATATTGTGTACAAATGAAAGTTTTTAAAAATAAACTTATTTCATACGACGTCTATCACATTGAATTTGTGTAATAAATATATAGTGTGTCATATCTGTGGGCCATCTGTTTCTGGTATTATATCTAACCTCGCAGTGGGGGGAGAACTTCTGTTATTAAAATGATTTCTTCTGTATAGAAGAGTGCTTGAAATGAATCGCGTTATGCAATTTCTGCAAAAGAATCGTGTAATTACATCGAGCGCTACGTTTCTGAAAGACTTGTTCAAAAGTCCATATAATATAGGGTTCCAAAAACTGTTACTGATTGCGATCCTACAAAAAATGGATTAATTGGTAAAAATATTTGAGAAAGTGTTGCAAAGGTCATACCAGGTGACCATGAATTCGAAGTTTTTCGGAACGTCAATCTCCCAAACAGAAGATATGAATTCAGTTAAAGTCCAAGGCGTGACTGCGATTAGAAAACCTGCTGATATCGATCCGAGAGTAACCAAAGTTCTGTATGTTTTCTTTTTTTCCTTCACTTGAAACTATGGGAGAAACACAAGTTTACACTCAAAATAACTGTTGCATAAGTTATATTATTAAAGGCTTATCTTAAGTAAGCATTTCATAATCTAATAATAAACCATTCAATTAGATCCTAACTTACAAGTTCTCCAAATGCATCCTAAAACTCTTATGTTCCACAAGTTTATAACTTAATTCAATTCTCATTTTCTCATATTCTAAATCTATACAATATTTTCATTTTCACAACTTTGTCATTATTTATTGAGTAATGAATGAAAATTTCAATCAAATTTGGTTTTAACCTAAAATTACATTTATTTTGAGCTGAAGAAATTTTTTGTGATTGAAAGCTATTTTATATTCTTTGAAATGGACTCAGACTCGGGCTCACAATGGTTTAATCCGGGTTTAAGTACATTAAGCCCTCATTGATTATAATAGAGAAAGAATTTAAAGAATGCAAAAATGTGTACTTCATCACAACATATAAATTATCCCTTATAGAAACGTCTCCATTTTGGTAACCTGAGAAGATTAAAAATCCAACCTGATAACATTTTAATTCTAACATAGCTTTCTCCAATCCAGTAATTCATTAGTTAACTATTTCTTGATTTATTCAAAATTTTCATCTCAAAACGACAGAAACTTTCACTTGAAATAATATTTGAGTTGAATTTCTTCAAAATTCTTATTAGAATTACAAGTGTTGATGTGAATCAAAATAAATATTTATAATAAATTGCTCTCAAGAATACT
Organism: Camisiidae sp.; assembly: GCA_034696325.1. NCBI lineage: Eukaryota > Metazoa > Arthropoda > Arachnida > Sarcoptiformes > Camisiidae > Camisiidae sp. Next base: position 12,324 of record JAQFZT010001450.1, read on the forward strand.
TCAATACTAAATTAGAATACTGTAGCTTTAAACTAGTCTTAAGTTTGATAAATATTCGAGTAATAAGTTCGATGAATGAGAATTTGTTAGTTCTCTAATTTAAACTTTTCTCAAAATTCATTTTAACTTCATTTTTGACATTTTGATCAATAATAACTTAGTATTAAATTGGATAAAATGTTTGCAATAGGTTTGAGTCAAACAGAAAAAAATTAGATATCAATTAATGTTGCAACTGGTTCTAGTTCTAATGGATTTGGGTTTGGGTCAGGTTAGGGTCAGGTTTGGCGAGGGTTTGGTTCTAAATCAGGCAAATCTGTTGGTTCGGTCCTGGTTTCAGTTCTGGAGAAAAATTCATAGTTTAGTTCGCCTTTTCTGCCGAGAACTGAGAACCATTTGGTTCTTATTTGGTTCACTTTTTTGGGAAATATAGAAGAAAAAAATGAAATTCCCTCAAAATTTATGCAAAAAAGAAATAAATATTTGTCAAATTTAAAAACATTATAAATAGATGAAAAACTTGTACTTTTAAATTATTTGATATTTTAAGCCTTCATTTGTATTATTTGAATGCAAACATCACAAAAAATACTGAATTTCTTATTTAATGAATTGTTATTCGGTTCTGAGTTTGGTTCGGTTTGGGTTTGGTTTCGACAAAAATTTTCAGGTTTGTTTGAGAGGCTTCAGTTCGGTTTGGTTGACAAAAGTTAGAACGTTGATCAGTGATAGTCAAAAGAACTTATTTAATAGAAATAGATAAATAAAAATCTCATTAAATTTTGAAATTCACTCTTCTTCGCTCAATAAATAATCTGTTTGTGTAAAATAACATTAATACAGTACATACAAGAAATAAATTCTATGCTTGAACTTCAATAGTCACTATTAATAAGACTATAGAAGCTGAAGCATAGAATTTATTTATTGTCTGTACAGTACTAGTATATCAGTATCAGTATATCAGTACTAGTATCTTATTTTTAATTTGAAGTCTCCCTGAAAGTAAAATATTCTGTTTGAATGTTATAACGACGAAACAGAAAAGATATACTAATAATATTATGATGTACATTATGGGCATGAAAAAAACCTGCGATTCTTGAAAGTTATCTGCGAATTGGTGAAAGTTTGTGTTGTGTACGTGACGTACCTGACGTATACTATCATATCCTTGAATTGTACTGTAAACGTTTGAGGGAGAGTTCTGGATCATCCGGATTTGCCTGTGAGCCACTCGAAGTATTGTAGTGTAACAGTAAACTAATATCACAGCGGGTGGTATGAAGAATAAAGCAGTCGCTGCTATGATAATGAACTTTTTTTCATAAAACGGTTCGCAACTCATTATTCCGTACGGATCGTAACTTTGAATCAATAAATATTATTATTATTACTAATAGTTCTAAAGCTAATCAAATGAAATATTAGGTTTTATTACCGATATTCTGAGTTCGGATATATAAGTATCGTGTATACAGAGAAGCTGATGAGCCAACCAAGTGATACCATTACGTAACAAACCTAGAAAAGTGAAATTAGAAACAAATTCTAACACTATTATCATTTATCAGATATACATCATTGTCAGTAATTCTATGCTTCATCACATTTCAGGATATAATTTATAATACTTTAATGAAGTTTTCTTAATATAATATATGAGCGAAAGCTAATTTATAGATGGTTTAGAGGTATACTCAAGTTACCAATTGATCATTTGATTTAATTGATGCTAAAAATAAAGTTACACTAAAATACAAAAATCTTCATAAATGCTTGTTTGGTACAGGAGATAACGTTGTTGGCGAGGATAGCAACTAGTAAAAGATGCGGGATGGTTAGGTTAGGTTAGGTTAGGTTAGGTTATCTAAGGGACCATTGAAATATTTATGCGATATCTATGTAAACACTAATAGCTAATATAATGGTTATGCTATAAAAGAACAACCCCTCAAGCCCAGCAACAGACGCTCCATCACTAGTTTCTAGTTTCCATCCTCGCGAACAATGTTACCTACTGTAAGTCTTTACATACTTAAGAACTTTGTTACTAAGCATAATTGTTTCATTCACTTTGTTAGAAGTGTAACACTTCATGAACGCAAATTTCTAATATTTCTCTAATGATATTGTCTCATAATATGTTACATGTAAGTCATAAACTACTTAATTAAATAACTTCAAACAAGTTAAAAATAATGAGAATATAAACAACATTAATCTCAAGCAAAGGAGTTGCTCAAGAGTTAAGAAATATAATTTCAACTCGAAGTAAGTATAAAAAATTTGAGTATAAATATTGTATAAAAAGCTTAGAATATGTAGTTTGTTCTCTAGTTTGATTTAATTTGATTGACATTCAAAGTTATTAAAAAGAGAAAAAATTAATTTCTTTATTTTCGTAAGAATCACTTCAGTTGAAGACAGGAAACTGACTTAGAATTTGAAAAGTCATGTTCCGGTTTAGTAGCATTTCGTACAGTATCCTTAAAAATGTTTTGTGGCCAGATTTGGGTTAATGTATGAATTTATACATTTTCAAAATCACTAAGTTATGCAGCAAAATATACCAAAAATAATTAAGTATCCATCAAATGATGCCCATTATAAGGGTTTAACAATTCATAACCACTAAACTTACTCAATGCGGATACTCATTACCAGAGTCTGGAATTTCTCGGCCTTAAAACTGGCAAAAATGGGTCGGATTATCGGACTTAAAAATTGAAAATCAGTAGAAATATAGATTTTGGTCTCCCTTTGTATTTTTGAAGATAGTAAAAATTGAGCACCTTTGACCCCTTTTCATATCCCTAAACCTCTGAATG
>JAQFZT010001451.1:0-15151 GCA_034696325.1 Camisiidae sp.
AATATATGAATCCCTTAAAGTTTATAATCTAACTATTAATACCCGGGCTCTCACAACAATAATTGCCTCTCATATAAAAAAAAGTCACAGAACTTGAAATGAATGTATACTGAAGTTTATTTTAAACTAATTATTCAATCAAAAGAACATCAATTGATATGAAAGAAAGAAATATTATGTATGATATAATGAAATGAATATAAACCTCAATATGCTGAACATGTATTATATTCACAATTGATTTTTATACTGACTGATTTTCAGCAGATATAACTGATCAGCAAAAAATATTTGTTAATAAAAAACTTATCGCAAAATATTTTTAAATTTTATTTTCAGAGAAATATAGATTTTCATCATTTCTTACTTAAGACTTGATATGAAGTCTCATTCCAAGAGACACGACAACCGTTAACTTGACTAGACTTCTGAATTACTGTTAGCTTTAGTTAATACAAATTTAGAGACGATAAAGTTTATTATGGCAAATAGATTATTATTCATGAAATATGATATTTCGTTCCATTTAATGTAAATAAATTTGAGGACATATTTCAAAAATTAATTTTCTATCATTTTTTCAAAGATATTGAATTTGCCGTAATAGTAATTGAAAATGAATTTGAAGTATTCTTTAAAAAGCTTTAAAATGCTTTAAAAAGATTTTTAAAATTTTGCTATTGACTCATAGCTTGATTGGTTCTGATTTTGATGAAACGGGGAAAGTGGTCGAGAAATAGTATCCTACTTTTTTGTTCAAACTTGCATTGGACTCATTTTCTTTTTCATCTATTCAATTCTTGATCAAATTCATTCTATTATTTTATCTATTTTGTGATGACTCAAAATGAAAATCATCATCAAAAAACAACATCCATTCATCTCTATATCTTTACAAAACATCTATTACAACATATCTATTGTAACAAAAGCTAAACGAAGAAATATCGAAAATAATCCTTTAATTATTTTAGTTATTTTTTATGTAATATAAGGTTACAATTTTTTCTACCCGTATAAATACATCACAACTTTCACACATATCTTATTAATATTGATGGTTAGATGACAAGTATTTTGAAGTTTTCAAAATGAATGTTTTAAAACCTTGAAAAAACTGATGAATGATTAAAAATGTGAATTTGACTGAACTAATCATTCAAACCATATTAGAATAAATGACATTTTCTTTGTATGTGATGACAATATTCATTAATGTTATACAATATATAGTAGAATAAAATATATGAAGAAAATGAAAAACTTATCTTCTATGACAATGAAAATATTAATAATACTGATTTATTCTAAGATACAGTTACAAAGAGTAATTGGAGCGAACATACAAATCACAATGGAGTTATTCAATTTATGTTAAATCTATTTCAGAAATCACAATCTTCAATAGAATCGGATATTGTGATGGACAGAAAAGTATTCCCTATGAATGAAATATATTTTGCGAGTCTATAATTGCGACAAAAAAAGTCAGATTCTGTCCAAAAGAAATAAAGCGACACAAGTAACTGATGTGCTAAAAATTAATGACTTCGAGTTTAAATAACGATTAATTTAATTATAATTAATCAGTTTTCTCTATTTATGTAACCGGACTTGAGTTGATTTGAAATGTTTGTATAAACTTGTAAAACTGAGCTTTCAGTGCTTGAGAGGAATTTTTTATTGCTTACATGACTCAAGTGACTGTTGGGGTTTTTGAGCAGGTTTTAGACATTTAAAGTTTAGTCATTTGAACATGATTCAAATTTAATATGATGCATAAATCAAGTATAGAGTATAATCTAGAGAATTCTTAAAAGCTTAAAAAATTTTATTTTTTACATTTTCACCAAATATTCAAGTCATCTTTGAAATATTTTTTTTTAGAGTAAGAACTTGTATCTAATGTATACAAAATTCAAAATTCAAAATTCAAAATTCATTTTTTTAACAGTCTGTATTTCAGAGAAATCAAATTCTTTAGTCTCAATTTTTTAAAATTTAATTCTTTATTAGCATTTTATGGTTCAGTTCTTAATGTTTTGTTTCATTTCAACTTGAAAAATATTAAGTATTTGCAATTTTTATTCAAGAATATGAGTTTATTAACTAGTTTTGGTTTCATAATTTCAAACTGAGTTTCATTTCTATGATAAAACTTCAAAAATTAGATATTAAGGTAATAAATTTTCTGAAATAAATTTCTGTGATAAAACTGATAGAATAATGTTTGAAAAAGAAATTTTCAGCAAAAAATATATAATGAATAATAAGGAATGACATACCTTTCAAAACTTACGGCAACCAAATTAAGAACTGATGCAAAGGCAGACACGCTTTCAGCATAAGCAGCTAACTTGCAAACCGTTCCCTCTTTGTCCCATTGAATCACAAAATAATGTGCGACATCAAGAGGTGCACAAATCACCAGAAGCAAGAGATCCGCCACTGCGAGACTCACCAAAAATATTGAAGTAACCGAACGATTAGCTCTATCACCAGCCATAATACAAATAACTATTATATTTCCAGAAACGCCAACAATGAATGTAATAATATAAGTGATAAGGATTGGAAAGAAATACGGGTTTATCATCCATGGCTCGAGCATTTCATGGGGATGTGGAAATTGTATTGTGTCGATATCGAAGAGAATATCACTATCCATAGTATTATTCATATATTCTGTGGTGGATTCCCTGAAGATAACGTTTGAAGACATATTGTTCATCGTTTCTTCAAAGCAAGTTTTGTTTGACAGCTCACACATTCTGATAAAATCTCTCAATTTTCAATTGTATATATATATGAAGTAAATCCAATTCTATAAATGTGGAAAAGCAAAATTTTATTGAGTTTTACAGTATCATGATGAATAATATTCGAATTTTTTATATCTAAATTCATGCTTACTCTCATTTTATGCTCTAATTTTTTCTGAAAAACTGAGTTGCACTGAAACAATCTATTCTCAGAATTGAATTGAATATATTTTAGTTGAATTGAATCTCTAAAAGCTTATTTTTCTATGTTCAAAGTAATCAGTTTATTGAAATTTTAAAGCAGAAAATAAAGTATTGATTTCTAGATTTATTCTCTTGTGATACTAATTAATTTTATGTCTATTGACAGTAGGTTTGTTCAATCAAACAAAATTAGGTTCACAAGTCTGATTTTCAAAATTCAATTGCGTTCTTCACTATATTCAGTACGTGAAAATGTTTTAATGTTTTATTTATTTATTAAATGTATACTATTTTTAAAATTTCGGCTGACAAAGCAGTAGTCAATAAAGTTTGAAGACAACTTCAATTCAATCAGCTCAACGAAACGGGCTCGAGCTTGATGAATATTTTTTGGAATTAAACTATGATTATATTCTCTAAAATTGAAATGCTATCCAAGCAAACACTCTTCAATTGTTCAGAAAACTATTTGTCTAACATTAAAAAATTAATATTTTAATATACAATAGACTGAAATATAGATTATATGAAAAATATGATTGAATGCATAATTGCTTGAATTTACAGATATTTTGAGGAAACATAGAATTATTTGACAACTATTATACGTTATGCGCAACTGTGTTGAACAATTGCAGTTGTACTGCATTTTTAGTAAAGTGTAACTGTTACAGTATATAAAATAAACTAACTTTAATGCAAGGAATTTATTATTGAAATATAAATTTAATACCATTTTTCACAAATTTATCACAACATACAGTCATATTAGATTTGAAAATTTAAGCTGTATTTTTGAAATAAGTTTTCAACTGCTGTTTTTTCATATTTAAAAAGCATTTATTATATGATAATATCATAACAAAATAGATGTTGACAGAAATGGAAATATTTACTCCTCAAATGAAAGGATTATTAAAGAAAAGATAGATTTGATGGAAAAATGTTTTTCTCTTCCTATTTAAATTCAATATCAGAAAGAATACCATATCATCATTGAGTTCATAAGATCGTGACATGAATTTTTTCTGATACTCCAAAGAATGTGTCAAATGAAAATTTTGTACTATAGAAAGTATTATTCTCTACACTATAAATGACTTGTGGAACACAAAAGACTTGCCACTTGAGGCTAATTTTCTTTTCATTTTATGCAACGGACTTACATTATAACACAAGAGAACTTGATTGACGTAAATTTTATGCTTTTACGACTCTATGAATCCTTTTATCCTAATAAAATTTAAAATCTATTTTCTAACAACTGAGTTATATTTTAGTGAATGCTGATTCTTACAAGAATATGACTTCATACTTTATCTCAATAAATTATATTGAGCTCCATTTATCAAAACATCTAACTTATTCGTCTTCAAATAAATACTAAACTTTCAAAACAAAATTCCTATACATCTAAATCAAAATAATAGGACCTAAACTAGCTTTTATAGACTTATGAATTGATGATTAAAAATTGATTTATTCAGTTTTCAATTGAATATTTTTAAAAAGGAATAATATTCTTATCGGGAAAGTCTGTTGAGAATATTAATAAATGAATTTGAGTTCTTAATTTGACAAGAAATTTGTACTTCTTATTGATTTTATCAACTATAAAGTTTATCACCAGCTGTTGCACGCATTTTTACAACATTTATAAGTGAAATAAATGAGCTAAATCGAGAAAATATCGATTCTATTTGAATGCTGTTTTGAAGTTCTATCAAATTTTTCAGTCTTTTTATGAATTTTGATTAAAAATGCACAATTGAATCGCAACATTGAAAAGTAGGCTATCTCTTAATGCTTGTGAACGAGGAAAACTCATTCAATAGTTTGCATCAATAAATTGTAGGAAAATTCAAATAAATCGAAGAAAATCATAACGTTAAATGAATGCTTCTTTTATATTTACTGTTAAATTATAACCATTTAAGTAAAATATAAATAATTTTTAGAGACAGTGCATAACGTTAAAGTTCAGGATTCATTCCGCAGTTTTATTCTGCATTTGTATGATTTGCCCAAATGTAATGAAGAACTCTCTTAATAATAGGTTAGGATTTAAGTTTGATTCAAGTTGATTGTCATTTGAGTTAATTAGTTGATGTAATTATAACCAATTGTGCCTTTATAGCATATTATCAAACTTTTGCACATAATATAAGTACAGTTATGCTTAAGTGAATATTTTGCTCAAATAAAATATATACTTAAGTGTAAGACAGCTTATACATCATAAAAATTTTAAGATGTACTGCAGTAAAGTATATATTCTTATAAACATTTAAGCGTAACCGTAATGCTGTAAACTCCTCCGGATTGGATCGGAGTCTCAAGGATACTAGCGATACCGGTTCCCTCACATAATATCGTCGTCAAAAATGTCGCCGCAATAACATCGCCGACAAAAATATCGCAATCAATAATATCGACTGCAAAAATATCGCCTAAAAATATACCTTTAATTTTTAAGACAAATTCCAGAAGAAAATTACTAAAATTATTTTATCAATGTATGAATGATAAACTTTTTTGGAATAAAAAAGACTCACAAGAAAATTCTTAATAAAAATTATGTAAAATTTTCTGAAATAACAATTATAATATTAGTTTAGAATAACTTTTGAATAAATTAATATCTAATAAAATAAATTAGAAACATAAATTATTTTTTCTTTTTTTAATCAAAATTCAATTGAAAAGCTTTAATGTGGTTTTAATGTGTTTTCGAAAAATTTATTGAATGCATGTTAAATGATGTCTCAATATTGAAAATATAAATTGGTTTGAAAAAATTGGAATTAATGAGCTATTTTGATGATAAAATTTTGAAGGCGATATTTTTATGAAGGCGATATTTTTGAAGGCGATATTATTGAAGGTGATATTTTTTGAAGGCGATATTTTGATGCATACCTCCTGACTCCCTGGTTGGGATCAAACCTTACTAGTCTATTTCACACGTTTATAGAAAGTTTTGAGTAAAATTAATGTAACTCTTTTAAATACTTTAACATGAATGCAAAACGAATTTTTGTTATGAATGTTTTTAAAGCTTTTAACACCTAAACCTTAAAGCAAACGTTAAACCTGTTATTCAAAATGTGTCAATGCTTGAAATATAAGTTTTTATTAGACGTTTTAACTTAATACATAGCAACTGTTAGGAGAATTAAGTTTTAATGTTTAACTGAATCATATTTTCAAGATTCTTTTGGCTTTTTTCGCGTCAATTCCTGCATTATGTCTGACTTTTTTAGGCCCAACTAGGCCTGCCCCGTTACTTAAGTAGCTGGATAAGCATTTCTACTTTAAAATTGAATTTCTATATAAAAATTAATCAAGTTTCAGTTTCTTTTTAAATATATAATGGTCCTCCTTTGTTAATTATTCCTCTCAGATTCGATCCAACAGATACTAATTAAGTCAAAATCCTAAAAGCGCGTTAACTCGCTGAAACTCATTCTAACGTGTAAGGAATCAGTCCTTACTTATCTACTATGAAGGCTACATAATTTAAAGTGACATATTCAATACATGGAAATAAGCTTGTCTTACAAGTTAATCATAGTTGTGAATAAAAATTGCAAAGGTCCATAATTTAATGTTAACCTAAATACCTTTTTAATAAAGTAAGAATCAAAAATTTAACTAAAGAAAAGTATAAAAATCAAACTTACAGTTAAAGAAAAACTTTTTTTAGAAACATTCACGAATATTTCTTTTTGATTCACTGTGAATAATGTGCAGTTTTCTAAGCAAAAAATTTCACAATCAATTTAAGAGATCAGGAAAAATATATTGTGATGAGAAAACAATCACATTTAATTAAAGATATTGTTAAAGTATTCAATTGATTAAAGAAGAAATAGAAAAGTTAATAGAATAGAGTGAGAGAGAAAGACTATGAGATGACTTTAAAGAAGTAATTTACTAACTTCTCAGTGTCATTTCCATCTAAAAACTTCTGAAACAGTCTTCTCTATCACATTACACAAATGCACAGTAAATGTTTGCGTAACAAAACTCCTGAACACTAATAGGGTATCGCATGCGCTTTTTCTTTATATTAAGATTCTTATTACGAGTAAGTTATAAGTAATTGCTAGAAATGAATGTTCAAAATGAAATGAAAAAGACTTTTATAAAAAATTATCATCACTGGAAGTTTGTGGCTCAAAGACTTTTTGAGAATTTGAATAATTTGATTTGTAATGTCAAAGGAAGAGTTTCTAACTTTCGAAGTTTCTGGCAGTGAATTTTTGGACAAAGAGTTGTCAAGAACACAATACAATCTATTCATATATATTTCATCACATTAAAAATTATTCAAGAATAAACCAAAATTTTCTTTCATTTCACAAATCAGTCATTCTAGAAATTTTATAGGCAATATCAATGAAATCCTGGAAAAAGTCCACTTCCAAAAAAATGTTTATATATCCAACAGAAATAAGACAGAAAGTTTTAAGAAATTAATTGTTAAACTGATTTATCCCAAACAATTATATATTATAGCAATTAATATTAATATGAGTTGATATCTCATTTCACATATGATTAATGAGGCTGTGACATGCGTGTATTTATTTAGGACAAATATGAAAGCAAATAATTTATGTACGAAATAACCCAATATGTGAGTATATTCAAGTAAATATGCACTTTACAATTAAAAAAATGAGAATCAATATATCAACTACTAAGCTGTAAATAAATGTTTCAAAATATTTGTAACCAAATTTTTACACGTCAGATCAACTTTTTCCAGGATTTCATCATATAAAATAAACACCGCGTTTACATCTTTTGTCAAAATTGTGTTTCTAACAGAATACATGAAACTTTCAATAATAATTTTCCAAATTTGCAGAATAAAAATGGATCAAACTATAAAGTTTTGACAGAGATGAAGCTTCATATAATTTGATCATAAATATTGACAAAATATTTTTAGAATGAAGTTTAACTTTTTTGAATAATTCTGAAATTTCTATGATTTTCAAACTAATTATAAATTTTTGATAGTAGCATGAGATTTGAAAAACATTGATTGAAGCAATATTGCCTTTGATACAAAATTTTCTCAATCATTTATCATCATCTTTTTTGATTGTATAAATAGAATGAGTTCATGTCAAGTAAAATAATGCATTAATTTCCAGCAGAATAATATATATTGAAAGTAGAACTGTTAACGAGACCCACAGCCAGCCTTTCATCAATAGAAATGACTTTTGGGGATTAGTTCTCACATGACTTATACAAGTATAGAAAAACAGTATGTTTCTCGTCAAATAAGAGGAATTAATACAACAGTGAATTAATGAACAATGCTGTCATAAATGCCTTTCTTTTATAAGTTAATCTTATTTTGTATGAGAAAATATAGGAACTATTTTTTCTACAGAATTTTATTAAAAAAATGAATGGCTTAATAGTGAAACACTCCACTCTTCAATTAACAAGAATTAAAATCAATTAAGAACTGTAGATCTCAATTCAAATTTTGCTCAAATAATAAGCATTAGATTTTAATTAATTCAAATACTTTTATATTAGTTTAATGTTGTTGAAAAACAATGTAGTATTACCAGCCTATATTAACCTTTGACCCTGATATTAATTTTTGAAATAGTTTAATTTAAAACTGTTTTCAATTTTCCTTTAAATTTATTTGATTCACTTTTTTAATGCTACAATTTTATCGAATTAAGATTTATATCAAATTATTTACAGCTTTCAGATTCAATGAAAAAGCTTTATAAATTAAAAAAAGATAGATTAAGATTATTTTTTACAAATTTTCTCAATAAAAAAATTAAAATCAAATAAATTTTATTATAAAACATTGAATTTAACTATTAAATTAATAAAACAGCTTATTCTTCAGTTCTTACATTTTTTTTATTGAACTTGAAAATTGTAAATAATTTAATTTATATATTTTGTGCATTGCATATGGAGTCTAATTTGCAAGAACAACGTTAGCATATACTTAATGCAAAGTAACTTGAGTAGTGAATGCGGTGCTGCCTAACGAGTACAGCAAAGTATAAACATTTAATGTTTCAAGTTTCATCTTTAGCACTACTTCTACTCTCAAGTTATTTTGCTATAAGTATATGCTAACGCTGTTCTTGCAAATTAGACTCCATATAATCTTTATATTGAGAAAGGGAATAAAATATAAATTAACAGAAAATCTGAAGTAACAGTTTTGAAATAAGCTTTTTGAAAAATTGAATATCAGGGTCAAAGTTCAATATGGATCTCAAGTATTTTGCAATGTTTTTTAACTACATTAAACTTATATAAAAATAAATGAAAAACTAGAGTTTCACATTACACACTTTCCTAGTGAGGGCTGTAAACGATTAATAGACACAAAAATATAGGTATTATTGTGTGAAATGTTATCAATTATATTCATTAAATAATTCCATAATTGTTTCTTTTCAAACATTTAATTTTAGATTAAGTTTTAAATTTTTTATTTTAAATTGTATTGATTTACTAAAAACCATCCCAAATAAAATAAGTTTTTATTGCTCAAGTGAATAGACTTTTTGCTATATCTTCTCAAGTATGGCTTCGAACTTGACCTGACAATAGTACTATCAGTTCAAAAGAGTATGACATAAACTCTTGTTATTGATGAATAAGTTAAACGTTCTCTAGCCTTTCAAAGACAAGACTAATGATTTTTCCACATAGAATATGAATAAATGCATTATTTATTTTTCAGTGTTTTGCATGAAATTTATATCTTTTTATGTAATAAAAATTTTATTGTTTCATATTTGGTAGTTTTATGAATAAAAAATTTAAATTTTATACTAAACTTAAGTTTATTTTCAAAAATAACTCGAGCTTTTTATTCATTATTCAAACAAGGTAAGTGTGCGAAAAGGTCCGCTTCTTTGAATTCAAGACATATTTCATATAATCTGATGGATCTCTATATTTCTGTAAATTCGTTAGCTGCAGTTAAAACTTTTTGTAGAAATGAAGCCATATCAGAATGAAGCTAATTAGCGCAAACTCTTTGATATAGCAAAGAAAAAGGCAATTATTATTTATTACTATATAAAAAAAACATAAACAATGTTAAACATGCATAACTTTAATGAAAATGCACATTATAATAATTAATTGTTTTATAGTAATAAATAATAATTGCCTTTTTCTTTGCTATATTTTGAAGTTTGCGCTAATTAGCTTCATTCTGATATGGCTTCATTTCTACAAAAAGTTTTAACTGCAGCTAACGAAAATAATAAAAATATCACAAATACCCCACTTTAATAAATAATAAAGATATTAACAACAAACAAGTTATCATGCTGGTCACTTTTTGACCTTCTTAAATTTGTTTTCAAACTATCATCTCAAAAAAGTTATATAATTTCATTTAACACGATTGCTTAATTTTTTTTCATATATAACACTATAACTTATAAAAGTTTTAAAAATCTAAATGCAATTCAAGAAACTGTAATGCAGTATAAGCTTAATATTAAGAAATTAATGAGGACTTAGAGGAGTGTTGTACTAAATCAAATTAAATGATTTTTAAAGTTAAAGTTTGAAAGCAGATTTAAAAAGGTCAAAAAGTGACCTCTATTACTCAGTTGGTATAAATATTTTTATTATTTACAAAAATAGAGATGTATTATTTAATATGAAATATCTTGAATTCAAATGTTGGCTCTTCGCACACATTCCGTGTAAACGAATATACAAAATAAATGCATGATATTTTGCAATATAAGTTCATTTTTCAAGTATAATATTCCGATTTTTTATTTTTTTTATATGACAAGAAACCTGATGCAGTATTAGAAGCCACTAAATACTGCACTTATCAAATCTAGAAGATGTAAATTTGTTTGCACATCTTCTCCGGTCTAGATTATAGATCGCTTTAACTACAGGAATGAAACGACCAAATCATCATGTAATGGGATTGAATCAAGGCTTGTGCAAACATATTTATGCGTAGGCTTTACTTCAATCACTTAACTACTCGAAAGAAAGATATCTGTCACAGAATTGCATGTCAACAACTATCTCAAGTTTGATGATTTATATTCAACATTAATAAAAATCGAAGTTTCCCCAAATTTGAATTAGCTGAAGATGCACATATCATTCACCTAATTGAATCATAAAAGTTTCTACAGGATAGCTAAAAGCTTGAAATTCATTATTAGTATGAAATATTTTATATGCAAAAGTTTTATATGATGTCATTTTCGAGAAAGCCTTGGAAGCTATCGATAAAGAATAATTTTCTTCTTGAGCTTAGAGTTATGCACAAATGAATATGTAATATTTCGTTCAAATAAAATATATACTTCAGTGTAAGACATCTTTTAAAATTATAAAAACTCTAAGGTGTATTGCAATGAAGTATATATTTTTATAAATATTCCCAATTCATTTAAGCGTACGTTATTTGCAGTTATACTTGTATATGATATTGAGATATTTATTATTCATCTCTCGTTATGCAATCATAGCAATTAGTGAGAATGAAACCTCTCTTGACCATTGTCTTTTCACAATTGATCCAAATATTTTACTTAATGATGATATATATGACCATTTGATGCCTGAGCACGAAAAAGATTAACTCAATAATCGTTCAAGTGTTTCATTCATTGAGATTTATTAGTGTATTAGTTCAGTAATGCGGGTACAAGAGTCGAGACTTCTATTATTGTTCAAGAAATGCTACTCTCAATCGTAATTGAGTGCGTTCGAGACTCTCTTAAACATAGAACATTTCACAATATATTAAGAATATAAGTAGTTCATTAGAGAAGTGATGCTCACTCTCTAAATGTAGACTGGACTATCCAGCTTTCAGACACCTTCCTTAGTCTTCAGCTTAACAGACTTACCACCTTTTACTAAAATAAGAACCGGACAAAAAATACAAGTGTAACCCTATTACTATTTTAATTTTTAGTTAGTGTTGTTGAAAAAAACGAGTATATATTTTCGTAATCCTGTCCGTTTGTCCGTCTGTCTGTCTGTCTGTCTGTCTGTCTGTGCCAATAATATGAATAAAAACTAAATCAAATTCTAACAATGAATCATCAGTTCTTAATATTATGAATAGAAACCAAGTCTAATTCCAACAATCAAACTTAATTATATGGCATTTTAAACATCGAGTCATCAATTAATTAAATATTTCTTAATAGTATGAATAAAAATTGAGTCTCATTCCAACAATGGAATTGTAATATAGAAATTTCGAAGCTTATGACAGCAATTAATCAAATTATAATTGAATAATATGCAACTTCTGAAACATCACCACAACAATGATTTCTCAATAATATGTCAAAAATTGAATCGAAAATTTTAAAATGCAATTATATTGAGAGTTTCAAAGTTATGTTAGGTTAAAGAATGAGCGCGCGATTGACTTGCATCTCAAAAATTCACAATCAAACTTAATTTACATTTAATTCAGACACAAAACGAGTTGCTTAATGCTGATTCAGCCTTGTTTTATTCAATCTTAAAATGGACACCAACTATTTCAAAGTATATTTCTCGTTAAAACTTCGCCACATTCATAATTTCGGGTGAATTTTTTTACAAAATTATGAAATTGAGATGATTAAGAATTGAAATTTATATTTACAAAAAATGATACTTCAAGATTTGATATTTAATTCCATCTTACGAACACAGATTGTTTATGATTGAGCCCTAAATATTTGTTTATTAGGAATAGGACCAAACTCTCACAATAATATCACGTTTATTATGAAAAGTAATAAGTATTGTAATATGACATGATCTGATCAAAGCATTTAATGGATAAATGCAGAGGTATGGTTTCAAAATCCTGACCATTTCTAATACAGTCTAACCCCGTTATAGTGAATCCGCTTATAGTGAATCCCCGCTTATAGTGAACGATTGCTTCAGAACATATTACTCAATACAATAGAAATTGAGAACGTTTACAGTGAATCCCGGTTATAGTGAACGGTTTCGGCCGCACCGATCCTTTCACTATAAGCGGGATGGACTGTACATCTAAATAAAGTTATTAAAACAGGCTTCAAAATGGTATTATTTATAAAAATGAAATTTTCAGTGGTTTTCTAACAAATTCAGTTCAAACTCTATTCGTTTTGGCTGCCCAAACCTCTGTAGATCATTAACACCAAATCCTAAGGCATAAATTTGTGTAAAAGTTAATTTAAAATTTTTAAAATTAAAGAAAAAATCACTATTCAATTTGAAAGTATATTTTGAACTTATAATTTTTATGTCTGGCTCTTGTTGTATCGAATGGTTGTTCGTGAGAGTCAAGTCGAAAATAATTCCTACTTTAATGATGATTATGACTAAAACTCAACGATGTTTCAACTTATCTAATCCTCAAACTATTCTCTCATAAGCTTACATTTATCAGTTTAAAACTTCTCAAATCAATTTCACTTAAAATCAAATGTGATTATTCGTACACTCGATTCATTTAGTTTCGATCATATTAAGAATATATACTTTATTGCAATACATTAAATCCGTGTTATACACAAATGTTTATATCTTTTAATAAATCGAGTGTACACAGAGTAAAATTTTAATAATTTGATTCAAATCTATTTCAAAAAAAATTAATCATAAAAAGTTTGAGTTTTGAGTTCGAAGAAGATTTTATTGTAAAATGAGTGTTTTCTTTGAACTACTACAATTGACTCCCATTATAGTTAACACTCTATTGCACACAAAACTCGTTCACTATAACAAAAGTTTTTTAGCATTAGCACTACGGAGAAACCAATCATTAGAAGAAGAAAAATGGTTCACTATATCGAGCTGTACATTATATCCGACTTCAGTAAAATGAGAGTCGACTGTAGTAATAGTCTTAAAAAAAATATCAGGAATAGACTAAAGAGCTGAAATATTGTGGTGAATTTGACGATCTGTGGTTGCTTGAAGAAAAACATGAGAAATGGCTTCAATTTCTAGATTCTTTTTTAATCATGTCTCTAAAAGACGTGAACTGATATAGAAAAGTCAATAAATATGAATTGAATGGAATAAGAGCTCCCACGCCTAACAATCACTATATTTATCAAATCTATTATGTTTTTCTTAATATGTGGCGTCCCACTCAAAATATACCCTATTCAAGACTTCAAATAATATAAAAGGCTTTAGATTAATAGAAAAAAGTAAACAAATTGTATTACGTTATTGAAATTTTTATTTGATAGAAAACTTCATTCATAAACTTGAATCTATGTCTATACTTTTACCAACTCTTTCAAACGATAGCAATAACAAGTTTGTAAAAGTTTGAATATAAAATTTATAGTTATATCGATAATATATATAAATTACTTTCTATTAACTTACAACTATTGAAGTAGACATAATTCAATTGAGTAGCCGCATCATAAAACAACACATTGAATTTATTTTTAGGTGCCTTTTTTAGACACTAATTGGAAACTTCAGGTAAGGCTTTGACTTAAACTTATTTGTATAGTTTTAAATTAGTGACTAAGAAAGGCAACAATAAAAAAATTCAATGTGTTGTTTTATGATGCGGCTACTCAATTATATATAGCGTTGGCAAAATACATGAAATTTTTTTGCAGATGTATTTTACATGTATAGTTTGTATAATACATGAATTTTCTTTAAAAATGACAATTTGAGCTTTAAATGAATTATTTATTGATTTAATATGTCATAAAAACAAATGATTGAATAATCAATGTTCTAACAAGGCAATTAATGCAAATTTGCTTTTAAAACTTTAAATTTCTTCTATTTCTTCATCAATTATGTGTAAATCTTCATTGAAATTTTGGTATTACAAAAGTTACAATTGCCATTCTTCTCATTATTAATTGTGTAATATTCTCAAACACTAGAATTTGGTTTTTGTTAATAATTTTTTACAATTAAAATAATCATAAAAACTCAGCCACTTGAAAGAAGTTTAAAATTTTGATTTTTTAAAGTTTTCTAATAGATTTTGTGTCATTGCATGTATTATTCCAAAAAAGCTATGTATTATACATCAAATGTACAGTATGCGTCAATAAATTTGGAATTCGGTTCTAACTTTATTGAATAAGAACGGCTTTACATATCAAATCAATTTATATCCCTTGTATTCCTTGACCGTT
>JAQFZT010001452.1:0-15134 GCA_034696325.1 Camisiidae sp.
ATTTCTGTACATTGATGTATGCAATGCCTATAATGCGGATGATTTTGTTTTACAGAGTGATACAGGAAAAGAAGCGTGTATTGCAGTGCGAGTGTCTTTTAAATAGTCGAAACGAGCATTACTTGAAATGTGCATTAACTTCCAATTTGTAAATTGGTTTTGATGAGAAAAGAGCCAAAAAAATTCCATTCTTTTGACTTATTTGACCAGTTAAGTTAAGTATAAACTAATTTATTAAATAACTTCTATCAAAGCTCAATAACTGAAAGCAATCCAATGCATACACATTCATGAAAAGTATTGTTTAAATTATTCAAACGTAAGCGTAAGCACTGATTCTAACTCATTATAAAAAGGGGAAACGATTACAATTTTGAAGTGCTGTTTTCCCATACAGTCAATCAATTTTATTATATCATTAGAGATCGTGCGCTAACAATACGGCGCCGGTTTGTGACTCATTTCAGTAGATACTATTCAATGGAAAGTATTAAGTAATTAATGCATTAAATACATTATCACTCTTGGATTGAATCGATAGAAACAACATTTATACCGCTAATTATGAATGTTATCCGTCATTACACCAGTTATTTCTGTAATGAAGTTACTATTTCTTGTCTATGTCAGTGTTTCCAAACTTTTTTATCACGAACCACCAGAATGTCTGCAAAAATTTCGCCACTTATTCATGGTTTAACAGTGAAACTAGCTTTCAATTTTACAATAAGTAATAGTTTAGATTTTATAAGTGATTTTCACTCATCTTGAATCAAACAATTGCATCCTTTTGTACATTATTCAAAATTAGTTTTGTTCATTCATTAAATATAACAATTTATAATTTAATTGGGCTGATCGGATTTCCGGCAAAATTTCGCACATCCTTCCCTTTCCTTAACATTCAGATTTCCCGGAATTGAATTTTTGAAAATTAATTCTAAAAATTATCTTAAATATCAATTGAGTAATAACGCGAAAAGTTATATAAAAAGCAATAACTGTAATATCAGTTATTTATATATACACTCTTTTAGAAAAATTTGTTGAATATTTAGTGTAACATTGGTTTTATTGGTAGCAAAACTTACGTCTCAATTCAATTTTAGGAATTTAAATCATTGTCAAAGCTTGGATTCTAAGATATTTGATAAATAAATTTAAATTCTAGGACTTATTTTATGAGATCCTTTGCAACCCTCTGTTGGGTCGCGAACCACCATTTGGGAACCCTTTTAGAGTCTATATCTATTTTAATATAACTTGAATAAAAAGATAATAACTTCTCTATTCTCAATGTTCGTGAACTCCCAATGCAAGTTGATTAAGGGTAAACTTTACCTGTAATATAATATATGATTAAAATTAGTTTTTGTAATAAGTATTTATTTAACTCATACATGAGTATGATATAGCTATGTTCTAATGTTTGCTAAAGAAATGAATTTCAACTTTATATGATCGAAGCAAGTCTAGGGAATTGCGTGCTTTTAATCTTCCGAAGATAAAAAACTTTTACTTGTGGTGCAATTCAGGGAAAAGTATCTGTCATTCTGTGCATACAATATGTATTGAATGCATTTAATCATTCTTTTGTGTTGGCAAACAAAAACATGTGCCATATATGGTATATGAATGATGTATACAAGCGCCACCCTTTGTAAACAGCTATCTTGGTCTCAATTTTCTAACAATGAATTAAAAATTTCATCAAATACAAAGTTTTTCAACTGGTTTTCCGATCTGATCCTTAATTTAAATTCAAGGAAGAACTACAATATTTGCTCAATCATTGCATTTCAATAATAAGAATGCATAGTTTAACCTCAAGTTTTTTTATAGGGCGAACAACTGTTCATTTACTTTTCTCACACTATTCACTCAATATTGGGCTTTATCTTATGAAGCATTAACCAAATGCTGTTTTTTAGCCTCTTCTTTATCAGAGCATTTCTATTGTAATAAATGGTAATATAACAAACTCGTGAGTCCCTATGCAGTACAATGATGCGTGTGATGGGAATGCGAATGCGTCCCAACAATAGTTTCTCATACTTCTCATGAAAGCACGCGACCAACACGTGTAATGCCCGAAAGGTTTGCAGTTAACTTCCAAATTCATTCGTGGGATTCTTTCATATAATCTATTCTATGAAATTGTGTCCTCGAAGCTCTTCAGCTGCTCCAGACTCTGATCAATACTTTGTTTCGAAGAATTTATATAAATTGAATTTTCATACGTTTCATGAATTTTTAAGATAATTGATATACTAGTGAAACATCTAGAATTAATTTCTATTTGTCATTCCAATCAAGTCATTCATTGTTTTGGTTATTACTTTTTCATATATTTGTTAATAATTTCAAATGAATATTACTATAGTTTCTATTTGAATAATATTTTCAATCAAATTTCAAGTACAATTACATTAAACTTAGAATATTCATGACAATAGTGTTGTCATTTTGGAGTTATTTTGATTTCTAATGGCAAAATTGTTATGGTAGTTATGGTATCACAAAAATGTTGCTATGGATGAGTGAATATTTAGTCGAATAGCCATAATAAATGAATAGCATTGAAAAATTACACAACACTTATGTTAGACCAGGTGTTGTCGGATTCGATTAACATATAGAAACTTTATTTCGTTTATTAAACTTATATAGAGTTTGTATCTACTAATAGATGATACTCTCTTTTAAGTGTCACTTAAATGAAATGAGTGCAGAGCACAGAATGACACAAAATGTGAGTTAAACGACAGAAATGTATTTCCCCAACAGATGCGATGGAATACTTATATTGTTTTTTCTAATACCGAATAGCCATAGCAGAAATGATAGACATGCCTGGCATTCGTCATTCCATTGGGATTGTTGGTTAAAAAGGGAACTTGAAATGCTTCTATTACTTCTTTAGAAAATCTGCAATACATGTATAGAATGTGAACGAAGCACACGTCAAAAGTTTCCCAGACTGTGTGCACTTAGGGTCTGGTCATGGGAAAGAGGGGAAGGGAGAGGGACATAACAATACATTGATTAACCAAATACAATATTATGTGCATTCAACTGCATTCCCCGGCATTTCTAACTTCATAACATAAATGATTAAATCAGAGAATTGACGCATTCTTATGGGCTCTTAAGCGGTCATTTCCAATTTTCAAACCTCTGAATTATCACATTCTTGTCATTTTGTGAGACAATTTTGTGATAAAGATATTCTGTATATTCACTCAAATGACAAGATATAATAGTATTTATGTGCAACAGGCATAAGGCATACCATATAACAAAACGATAGGGCGTTCAAGTCATCAAAATGACATTAAGCAGATTTGCATTTTTCTCACAGATGCATAAACTCAAAAGACTTTCTGACCTTATTTTCTATTTAAGTGATTTATATTATCACTTCACGAATAGAATATTTGATTTAATATATACTTTGTGTTAACCTCTTTTATGAAACCTTTTTCCTTTAAACAATGTGTACAGTATTTGTTAAATCTTTTAGCACTTATGCTTAGGCATTATGTGAATATTATAGTGTTTGGCATAACTATCATATTAGTTGTAGACTAGATTCTTAGCTTCTTATATTCTGATTCATGAAAAACTCCAAAGTTAAATGTGAGTCTATTTTTTACAGGCTATTTATTCTATTTGCACAATAAAGCCTAGAAACCAATCAATGATTAGCTGGGATTAGCTTAAAAACTGAGCCACCAAATAATTATTATAATTTAAATGGTCGTATTCATTGAAAATTTAATAAAATAAATGAATTAACCAGAGTTGTTCATAATTCTCTCGATAATACAATATAATATGTTATGTTAAAATAACAGCAAATGTTATAACTTTTTTTATAAATGCTATTTTTCATCAGTCCTGCGTGTACTGCACATAAGTATCTTTTAGGGCAAAAGTTACAAAAAGTTAAGCTTCAATACAATAATTATTTTTTCTTCTTAAAAATTATTCAAAATATAGGAATTGAACTTAAGAACAGCAAATTAATAATTAATTGAGAATAAATTCACAATAATTTGAAATTAATTCAATATTTATACAGTCTCTAAAAATATTGGTCAAAATATTATAACCGAAAGATTTAAAGTTGGAAAAGTGCAGCTGCTCTCAGTTGACTGTAAAGCACAATGGATTGAATGCATTATTTCAAGATAAAAACCTGTGCAATAACGGACTGCAAGTAAACAGTAAAAGTGGGAGAGAGAATGAATGTATAACTGAGAATAAAACCGTTGTCTACGATACGAACTGGAGCCTAAACGGGACCTGAAAACTACATAAAAGCTTGTTATAATACAGCTATGCATGATTTGATCTAACCTAGTGGTGAATATTGAGTAAAGCTGTAGTGACAGTCGAAAACTCGTACAGAATTTGCGTCTATTATAGCGCGTGGCTGCCACGTTTGAGCTCATTTGCATACAGCTGCATTTTTGCCAACATTTCATATGTACTCATCGATTCAAATACACAAAATAATGTTATGTATAACTTCAATTCAGTATATATTCAGTATAAGTCATCTAAAACTCGAGTAAGTTTAATGTTAAAAGTAATAATAAATGCATATCAAACGCAGGTCATTATACGCATATCTACAGCTTTAGTAGCATTTGTGATGAGCCTGTAGTGAGATTTCTTCATTTTTCATTATCATTATAGACATATGGGTGTTATGGCACTGAACTCGAATATTGCTCCGAACTTTAAATACAGTACTTTATATTCAATTGAAAAGAAAAGCCCGTATATATCGTTAAAAATAGTAATAAATAACATAAATCTTGAAAAACATAACAGTTTTTACAGACTTCAATACAGTACAGGTGAGCATACATTGCAGCACATTTATAAATCGGTAATTTTTTGTTATTCAGTAAGCTGTTAAGCATGTTTTGAGTGATAAAATATAATATAAATTAGTCTTATGTTATAAACTAAATGTGTTCATAAATCTAGAAATTAGTTTATTTGAAAAACAGATGTCAAACTTTATAAGTAATGGAGTAATAGTAATATTAAATTGCATAGTAATTCAATGATCATTGAGTATTACTAATTAATGCAATCACATAGTGTTGAATTTGCATGAATTATTGTATAGCAGGGCATGAACTGGAGATGCGGACAAATTCTCTGAGAACAATAAACATTACAGCGCATTAATGTTATAAAATCCGTTTATGCAATACTTGAAAACTGTAAAACTCGGTGGGTTGGACTTAGAGGGGCGCTAATACACATCCTACGGCATCCCTTACTCGCTACAGTCCATCAGTAGTGTTTCGGTATCATAAGCTTTCTCTCTTTCTGATACATTAGCAAAAGGCGGTTCGTTGTGATGGAACACAAGTTACAAAGAGATGGGGAAAACGCGTGCGTTCTCTTAACAAAGTCATAGCACGAAACGACACCAACTCGAATGAAAGACAGTTTTCCACTCATCTCAACTCTATTAATGTGCTCTAAAATTTAATTTTGTGTCACTTATTATAAATATATACCTGTATATAACTAGTAAAGGCTTATATGTCTGTATGTGATTTCGATTATATTTTTAATGCCTAACGAAATAAGAATAAAAATCAACAAAACAGCTACAGCTGCGTCCAAATGCTGGGTTCCTATCAGTGATTAAAACGATAAAGTGATTCTTGGAAAAAGTTATTCTTCGAAAAGTTATATTTATATGAATTATTGTAGTATAAGTAAGATGTAATTTAAGTTGCCGTCCATTTATACCTGAAAGTATTCTAGTCTTCAGAAAGGGTAAAGCAATGCCTCGTGGCTTTCTAGTCAAACGTTACTCCAATCAGTTGCCAACTGGTTGTTCGTCCCCAACTTCTCAAAGTTTACAGCACGCCAACTGTGTGCCACTGCCTTTAACTTCACGTCCACTTAAGTACCGTTACTCAGATGAAGATCGTTCCGATTCAAGTTCATCCGAACCAGAGGCAGCTTCAATAACGAGCATTCCATCGCCAATTTCTATCAGTCATCAATCATCTCATCCGTTGGTTCCTTTAGCACTTTCGCCACCCTTACTATCTTATAGCCAACAATTCTCTACTACAGAGGTAAGCAATGCATAGAAATTGTTGCATTTCAAAAGTGCTTTGCAATGCAATGATATCGGCCAATATCGAAATGCATATCTGACACGCTATCCGATTATTAATCTTATTTTCTGAGAAATTCGTGATAGTTAGGCATTAAGATGTATTATTATTTTACTCTCAAGTATTATGATATTAACTCATTTATCTTTACTGTCAATTTATTTACTTTTAATTAATGTCCTAATATTGCATTATTTTTTCCTCAATTTTCAAGCAAAGTATGCTATTAAGTAGTTTTTATAATATTTTCCATATTTAACTGCCTATTAATAGTTACCACAAGAAGTGCCGCTCGCTTTAACTAAAACAGCTATTTCGCCATCAGAACGAAAATCTCCTCCGACTCCTAGTTATAAATGTGAAGAAAGTCCTTCTGCTCTTGACCTGAGATGTCCCAGTTTTATATTCCATTTCCCGAACCGAATGCCATCATCTGCTCCGTCAGCATATCAACGGAATATATCAGCTCTAGTTTCTTGTCCGCCAACTAATATCCAGACCGCATCGTTAACCACCTCTAAAAAGCGACATTCAATAGAAACCCAACAAAAATCATTGAAAAGACATAAAGTTGTCCGTAAATTGAATTTCGATGAACATAAATCATCTCCAGTTTCGGGTACATTCATAAGAGATTCAGACAGTGAAGATGACTTCACGACTCATCCTTCATGTGTTCGTCGTTCAGGTGATATCGATCCGAGTCTTAATGTTGTGGTGATTACAGAAGAGGCTCGAGCAGAGATTGCAAAGATTGAGAACAAAATAGGAGATTATATCTGTGCTCTTTGTAAAGAAAGGTATAATGACGCTTTCGGGTTAGCGCAGCACAGATGCACTCGAATAGTTCATGTGGAATATCGCTGTCCAGAATGTGATAAAGTTTTCAACTGTCCCGCAAATTTGGCTTCACATAGAAGATGGCATAAACCGCGCAACAATAGTAACAATGAAACTAATGGTAAGAAAACTAAAGTCTCAGTGGTCGGCACCGCTACCATTCATCCAGATTCTAATAACATCAGCAATTCTTCAGTTGACACTAACTCAACAACAGAAACACTAACCATTCAAGAAAGTATAGACGGACAGTACGAGTGCGAGTATTGCCGTAAAAAGTTTCGCAGAAACGCATATCTAAAGAAACATTTGCTTACTTTACACAATATTGACAGTGAAAATAAAAAGCCGACTGAAAGTAGCGAAATAGACTTTTCATTGAATAAAAACTCATTTAAAATCAATCAAAAAGTACTCAATTTTTCTGTATCATTAAGTAAGACATCAAGTAATGATAAAGAGCTAATAAGAGATGAGTTAAGCCAATCATATAGATGTCTGATATGCAGTATTCTATTTCATAATGAGCTGTCATTAGAATTGCACTATAAGTCAGTCCATACAAATGAAACGTTGAGTTGCAAATACTGTCCAAACACATTCTATACCAGAACTGAGCTTACAATACATATCAATAAATACCATTCATCCAAAGATAGTCAAGATATGGTGCAGTCCATACGTTCACTCTCGACGTGAGCATTAAAGTTGATATTTTGTTAAACAATATGTTTCTATTAAATGGTCTTAAATTATATATTAATAGTCATTTTAATACAAACATTTATGTAAACGAATAGCAATTGTGAATCTAGTCATTTAGGTTTGAATCTGTTATAAAGAAAGTATAGAAGTATTTGTGAATTTTTCAAAAATTTCATTTATACATCATTTGAGTTATAAGTTATAACTCATGAAGACAATAGTCATACTGAATGAGTTTTACTAGTCAGGGATACATTCGTGCTTATCATTCATTTTTAATATCTATTGGTTTGCAATTTTTTATTTATTTATTTTCTTAAAATGTCAACTAAATTATTAGAGTAACTCATCTAATATAGTATTATTCAAGTTTTATTTGTCTTACATTTGTTTTTCAAACATTTCAAATGTATTGAAACTTTACACTATTTTATTGCACATTAATTATAACTGTAATTTATAACTGCAAACTTCAAATATTGTTCAACTACCCAGAGATTTAACAGTTTATAGTCAAAAGTTTACATTATAGTAACTTTCATTATTGTGCCTTTTAATGCTTTTTAAACATACACTTCAAAGCGATTTTTTCTTATATTTGATAAATATCTCAACTGCTTAAAGAAAACTCATTATGAGTTTCAAAATTTATCAAATTCTTGGGAATCAAGTCGTTTTGAAGTGATTTCACAGGAATTCATAGAACTATTTTATGAAAAATTCAAAACATTAACTGAATTTCTCTTATATCCTGAAAACCAATAAACTTTTGAATTGTCAATAGGAAGAAAAGCAATGTTATTGTTAATAATATAAAATTTTCAGCTAAATAGTAACTTAAAATGAAATGAAACATTAAAGTAGTTTGATTTGAAAAATTAGAGGAGAATTTTCTATTGACTTAATATGAAGCCATTAGAAGCAAAATTGAGAGGTTGACTAAATTTGATTTAAGTTTGCTTTTTGTTTGAAGACTTACAGTATGATGTAATTTGGACTCAATGAATGTTATTCTAGTCAAAATATGAATTTCTTACAATACATAGTAATTAAACAATCACTAAATCATACTCATATTGAAGCACACGCACTAGTCCTAAGTCATTATAATAACTATTATATATTATTATAACTAAATTAAAATTTAAAAATTGTTTTAATTTAATAAATTAGTGACTAGACATAGGGATACTTGTGTAATACTGTGACATTATATAGATTATTGTTTCTTTAACAACAAAAATCAATTTATTAAAATTTTATTTATTCAAAATTGATTAACACAAAAATATCTATGATTTTGAAAAGCATAAATCAATAAATCTTTTTTGTACTTTAAATTGAATAGAAGAAAATTGGAGTCTTTATTAAGTTGAGCTCTAATGATAAATTAAGGCGGATTACTATCTAAGATTAGAATTAATTTGGCAGTTGTTGCTGAGCAACTTATATTATAGTTGCTTTCAGATAAAAGGTCAACATTGTCATAAACATTGATGTATTAACTTATATATATTTATAATAATGATAGAAAATATTATCCACAGGGATATGAAGTATCAGTAAAAATTGAATACCAATGCGTGTCGCAGTGATAAAGCTAACTGAGAGTGACTCTCATACGATATTTGCTGAAGTTATGATCCAAAAGAAGTTTTGTGTATTCTTGTTAGGGAATGAAATGTTAGCACAAATAGACCCTTAATATGCCGGCTTTAGATAGCGATGGTTTGGGCGTATTATGTTGATGGTCAATATAGTCTACTAGTCTAATAGTCTTCTTATAACACGCAAAAAGAGAGTTAAATTCATACAAGTAGTCACGCAAAACTTCGCTTTTCTACAATTCTCTTTAGGATAGTATTGCATTGTGTAATAAGCTTACCGTTATTGTAGATCAACTTTACCTGAAACTCAATCACCAGCACATAAGCTTTAATAGTGAAACACAACCAATATCTTTACAAAATAAACTGTCCCTAACATGCATAGAAATGTGATACTGTCTATTTCCTTCACTTATTCTGTACAGCAATGCAGTCATTAGCGAACCTTAACATCAACTTTCAAAATGAATTAGAATATCAGAATACAGAAAAGCATCAGATTTCTATCTATTTATATGAGTCCCATTATTATTAAGCCATAAAAGTAATGATTTAATGACAAACTTATAGATTCATTTGATTGCATAACCACTACTTTCAACTTGTAAGTTAAGAATACATAATAATCTCTACATTCAAACCAATCTAAACAATATCTTTCTTCTCATTCAATATAATGAGATAATTCAACATACAATAAACACTTCAAAATTCGTGATCATCTAATTTTGGATCAGATCTTTTCTTTCATTATTCAAATAGAGTTTCATTAAATATTTCATAGTATTCTATATTCTACTAGACTTGTTATCAACTTTATAATATTCCAAATTTTATTGATTGCTTTTTTGGTTTGCAATTTTTGATATTAAAGTTTTATACCTGTATTTATAGTAAATACAAAATCTAAAGTTCAGACAACTATGAAATGCAAACCTTTTTTAATGAAAATTTCTCATAATTTAACCACAATTCTCAGTTTTTCTTATTGAAATCTTATTCAATAATTTGATTCGTTTGAATTGATAACAGACTTTAAGTCTATCTTTGAATGTAAAAACTTGATTGAATTGGCAGTTTGAATAGAAGCTTAATTCTAATATTTTTTAATATGTTGAGTGATCATATCTATTGAATTTGGAAAGATATTGAAGTGTTTTCTCTTTAACTGTTGATTTGATAACTGAAAGCTAAAAATTTGATATTGGATGCAGTATTAAAATAATGCTGTAGTTTAGGCAGTGGTATGGAGTCTCGCATATAATTTGTAGCATAACTTTAGCATAATTGTTAAGTAAAACAATATACTTGTATAGGTATATTATTTTATAATTTAATTTATTATTCTTTTGGTTCACACACTCTGAATATTATTAGAATTAATCAATAAACATATGATTAAAGGGAAGGGAATGCCTACAGCAATACTGTGGTAACAGCAGCTCAACATATCCTTCTTAAAGCAGTGGTTGTATTACATGCCGAGGAAGTGAACTATATAAGTGTTCTTTATTCCCACTATTATATAGAATTAACTTATATTAGTATTTGTGATGTAGTAACAGGTCTCGTAAGTATAGCAATGTTATAGTGAAGTAACAGGTCTAATGCCTGACTCGTACCAGTGTTCGCTCGCTCTCATCAATACTAAGCACTAACTTTATTTCACTTTCAATCGATCAAAAAATAGTATTTCATTTATCAACACAGCGAGAGTACATATTTCTAGTGACCATCAGTCCAACCAATAATTTTAATGTCTTTCATTTAATGCCTATAACAGTATCTCAAATTATGATACCCATAAAAATGACAAAACCTATTGCAGAACAATTTGTCAAATATACATGTGATACCAAATTATAAATTACTGTTAACATTGGCTTAAAGCGAAGATTTGCGATTTTCATAGAAATGACTATAACTTTATAATTCATTTATATGATTAATGCTTTATATCAAACAAATAATTCTTCCTAAGCTTCAGTGGCGAAGCCAAACAATTTCGATTGGGGGGCTCAAAGTGAAGCCGGGTCGAGGTGGGGGGCCGAGTGGATAGAGAAGCTCGGGAATCTAGTTTAAAGCTCAAGAAACGAGATTAAGATCAAAATTATGGATGTCAGACTGGAATCAAGTCCTACAGTAATTATTTCTATCCCTTACATCAGAATATTGTCACTAAAAATTGAAGGAACTTTTGCGGAAATAAAAGCAAGAATAAATAGACCATATCCTGAAATGTTATTAACTTCCACAAATTTATGCCTTAACCTATTTTTAGATTCAATTATTTACTCTTATATTAAGTATTCATCGCTAATTCTCAATAAATGAAGCATATGTACACTCACACCGTTTGGGATTTGTATGTTTCAAATATTTTTATATTATAACAGATCGTATAAAATGCCACTGAAAGATACCGAATTTAACTCAGTTAATAGAATTTGAAAAGTTTAACTCTCATGCAAATTAATATAACATTAAAAGAAACTTTAATGAAACTCTTTTTAATAATAGCTACTAGTTTCTGATTATGTGACCTGTGCCCCCCCCCCTACTGCTCTATTCTAGCTTCGCCACTGCTGTTAAGCTTACAAAGCTGTCTGTACTGAGTTTCAACTTCTTTTTAACTTCATTTATAGAACTCATACATAAGAAGCAAATATTAAATATAAGCTTTTTTGCATTCTGTGAGTAATCAAACGAAATAAAGAAATCGATTTTCATTCCAAAAGTATAGTTACATTCCGAAAGTTTCGAAATATCATATCTTGAAAATTAGTCCTAATAAATGTCAAAGAAGAATTGGGAAGAAATTTGAAAATTTAAATATAGAAAGTCTAAGCTTTGGTTCAAAGATAGAAAGACTTTTGCACACTTTCAATATGAATATGCATTAGATTGGAATTTATATTATAAGTATTAAATCAAAATCTTTTTATGTCTTCAAATGTTTTATTTTGAGGAATTTATGACTTGATTTAAAGTTCTAATAGTTATGATTGAAGAGAATTTGAGATTTTTGAACTTTAGGAGTTTCATAATTTGAATTGTAATGACATTCTGGGCAATAAATAATGTTTTCGGAGAATTACTAACTAATTATGTTGTATATAATTTGATTGTATATCTGAAATCATAGAAAACTCAATTGTGTTATTATAATCAATACTCATTAGAGGCGAACAGATGTCTGAAATCAGTGATAATATTGCGATTCGAGGGCTTACAACTTGTGGCGCGTCTCTAATACGATCGCATCTCATTCCAAAGCCAAATACGTCCCCATCAATGGATCACACATTACAATCACAGAGAGATTGTGAGAGACTTCAAACAAGCACTTCACACAATAAAGTCATTTTAGATCAGTATTGAGATCTCATTTCTATTAGTGATCGTTATGTTTTGAGGAGAAAAATCAAATATAGAAAAATTGAATCTTTTTTGTTGAGAATATAACTAAATGCATACAATTTTATTTGGTTTGACTTAAATATCACTAAAGAGCCAAATCTACATACTTTGTATTATGCATTCTATGTTCGCTCTCCTATTCGGTGAGCTTTGTCCTCAACATCTGCTCACTCTATTCATGGCAAAAGCTAAATAATTTTAACCCCAAATCAAATAGAGAGTGGGGCCAAATAATTCATCATAAAAGTTCCAATCATTATATCAAGTTATTTTAATTAATGCATTCCTAGCAATTCATTCAAAAATATAAAGTAATCCCTTTCTATAGTTAATACAAATTTTATTGGAGTAAAAGTTTCAGATAAATTTTCTAAATATTCACGGCTTTGGCAATTCTGTGGTATAGATTTTGTGTAAGCCATCGAATGGAAGTCAATTACTAGTAACTTATATAATAAAATTTAATTAATTCTCTTAAAATCTGCGTTTATTAAGGCTTTAGTCCAATTAAAAGCTAAAAACAGAGTCGAGTCTATGATTCAATAATTCAACATTTTAGTTGAGATTCTTATCTGATTGAAAACTTCGTTTACAAACTCGAGTCTAAGTTTAAATTTTTAAGAACTATTCCAAACAAAAACCATAGCAAGTATTCAGAAGTTTGATTTTGAAATTAATTTATATACACTCTATACTCGTTTTTATGTACGCGTTGGGGACAAAAAATTCGTACATAAAAGCGAATTCTACATAAAACTGAACTACAGTATAACCTATGGAATAGACTTTTGTTTCAAAGAATGTGTACATAAAAACAAATACAGAATGTAGAAAATAGATATAAAATTAAAAATAAATATAGATTTAAAATTAGCAATTCATCAGTTATTAATTTTTATTTAATGATTGTTTTAATATAGAAATATTGCTTTCAATTCTTGTTAAATAAATTCTTAAACTCTTAATACTAAGTTAAAAGTTTTATTAATCATAAAAATTAAATACAAAAATAGGAAATAATAACTTTTAAATAATATTTATAACAATCGAGACTGGATTAAAAAGTAGAAGTGAACAAAATTTTTTTATCATTATTGCACACATGACTGCGCGTGCAAAAAACAACAATAATCCAATGTACAGGTGTTTCCATAAGTCTCCCCCATTGTTGGAACGAGTGATCAATTCTATTTGAAATAAGATTGCATTCAAATTTAAGATCTCTTAAGATTTTTGTTAGAATATAAAACAAACAAAATATTTCATTTATTCAATAATGTCATCATCAGACGTATCATCTTTGACATCAATGTCCACATCATCGCTCACAAGTCTATCAATAAGAGATCAATTCTCTGCCCACAAAAAAGACAGTTTATTAACAATCTTTAAATTTGGAACAACTCAAGAGGAATTGGATCTTTGCTTCAATAATGTGGGACACATTCTAACAGTTTTGCTTAAAACTAAATTTGATAAGAAATTCTTTGATGTTTTGTTCCAATTGAAACCAATCAAAAATATTGATGAATATATGCTAAAATTGAATTTCGATAAAGATGTGGCCATAAGACAAAACAGAGACTTGGCATCAATTGTTAACTCATGGTGTAAAGAGTCACATGAAATGAAATCCCAATCAGAGGCTGACCTCCAAAGTATCTCCAAAACTGAAGATTTCATCAAATTGTTAGACAAACACGAAACTGATTATTCAGTATTTATGGGCAGAAAGTCGAAAGGCTCTCATTATGATATTCTTGTCATTTCTGATGCTCAACAACAACAGATTGAAAAGTCAGTCAATTTCTCTCTTTTGATAAAATATCTATTTTCAGATTTAGTTCTTTTCCACATCATGTCATTTGAAGTTTAATTTGATTTGTAATTATAACCTTAGTTTTAATTTATTAACTTAATAACTTTGATTCTCTTTTCAATCTATAACTAAATTAATTCTACAGAGAGAAAAAAGAGGAATCAGTGAAAGCTGAGGACAAAGTGTTAGTGAGTTTGAGATATAATGATAAAACCGAAGACTACACACTATCAAAAGCTTTAAGTTTTATAAAAGAAACGAAAGAAAAGTATGAAAAACAATATTATGCGAGTAAATGCTATAAAAAGTGTGTCGAAGTGTTGGCCGCACTCAACAAACACAATAAACTGAAAATTTCGAGATGGAATGCGACTGAAGAGGCGATATCTTACAGAAGCTCTTTATGGAGAAAACAATTGGAAGAAGAAGAAGTACAGAAGAAGAGCGATCACATTAAACCAATGATCTATCAAAATGATGGCAACACTAGTGATAGTAATAATATTAGCGATAATATTGATCCCAATACTCCTAAACCTGTATAACTTCCTTTGCATTCTAATGAAACAGTTAACTGATTCA
>JAQFZT010001453.1:0-15134 GCA_034696325.1 Camisiidae sp.
ATTATTACATATATCTATATAACTGTATGATTTCATTCGAATACTATTTGGTAATCATATGAAGTTTATAAATCAATCAAAAATACAATAGAAACTAAATATTTGAAGTTTAAAACACATTGAGATTGTACAGAAAATACTATTCTCTCTGAGAACAATCAATTTTTTTCATTCATTTCTTGATTGATTTATATGATTCATATGTTAAACAAATCCAATTTTAATAGGATGATGCATAATACTTGAATGAATAACAGATATCGGTGAGGAGGTTAGGAAGGTTAACATAAGCAAGGGGATCAGTAAGGTTCACCCATACGTGGAAAATTCAAAAAATATGCATTTGGCCCCATTTGTTTTTTAACTCTCGGCTGATTTTGAGACAAAACATACATTAGTACACAATTTAGTTTTTTTACTCATCGGTCAATTTTCTGCCCAAAAATTAAAAATGTACAAAATAGTTTATTCGTGGTGATTATTAAGGCGAGGCGTTTGGTGCATTTTAGCCTTTATTAAGTATACAGTGAATTCTAAAAAAGCGTTCTGATTGAGATATTGCGAAAAGACTATTGAAAGCTATTGAGAGACAATAATTTCATGTAAAAGAAAATAATTTTTTGTACTGCTGTAACTGAAGAAAAAATGTGGAGAAAGTGAAGAAAATTATTGAAAAAAATCAGCGAAAATCGACGCGAAGCGGTGGACAAATTGTTGCGATAAGTAATGAAAGATTTCACTATATTGTTACATA
Source organism: Camisiidae sp. (assembly GCA_034696325.1). Lineage (NCBI taxonomy): Eukaryota > Metazoa > Arthropoda > Arachnida > Sarcoptiformes > Camisiidae > Camisiidae sp. Next base: position 755 of record JAQFZT010001453.1, read on the forward strand.
AGAGCTCAATCTTTTTCCATGAAAAATCCTATTCAATGCGCTTGTCTCCAGTTAATGCACTCAAACGCTTTCAATTTGCTGACAATATGCGATGATTGCGATTGCGATGATTGCGATGATTTTTGATAGAGAATTGGATCCCAAGAACTTGTGGTTTTCAGATGAAGCGCATTTTAACTCGATGGTTATGTTAATAAACAGAACTGGAGATTATTGGCTTCAGAGAATTGTCACGAGCGCTCACTTCATTGACAATTTTTTAAGTTGACAAAGATTAAGAGTTTGTTGTGCGTTATCGTCTAATAGCATAATTGGCCCAATTTTCATCCGAGGAAATGTCAACTTAAAAAATTATTGTGAAATTCAGATAAATAAGTTCATTCCCGATCTTCAAAGATTTGGCCTTGACATGTTCAACACTTGGTTTATGCAAGACGGTGCACGACCTCATCGCACGGATGATGTTGGACGAACATTTCGGGGAAAGAGTTATCGCTTTGGCTTACCCCGATAAAGTTGGTAAAAGCGACGATTTGGCTCCTTTTTCACCTGATCTCAATGGGTGTGGTTATTACATTTGCGTCTATATTATAGATAAAGTTTATGTCAATAATCCTCAAACACTAGAAGAGCTCGAAATTGCAATTGAAAATGAAATTTTCAATATTACTTTTGATGTTTTTAAGGCTCTAATGGATAATTTTAAAGTTCTAAGCCTAAGGTTTATAATGAGAATGGTTGGCATATTGAACACATTGTATCATAATTTCTTATTATTCTTTCACTTTTCGTAAATATTTCATTGAAAAATTCTGAATTAATTTGAAAATATTAAAGTTTAAAATCATGTAGTTATTTGTCAATCACACTTTATCATTTAATCTTTGAGGGTCACGTAGGCCCTTAGGGTTAGCTTTGGTATTTAATCTACAATGTATAATGTTTAGTCTTGAAAAAGTCTTAACTTATAGATTTATTATTTGTTTTTATTCATTCAATGAATGAGAAAATTCAATGAGAAAAATTTGTGCTAACTTTTCAGAGGATTCATAGCTTTGTGGAAATTAATGCTTAGATTTGATAGAAAAACAAATACTGACATCAAATTACTTAAAACATTAATTTGAAACATTTATAACTAAATTTTTATAGTTTGACTGAAAAGCATTCACTTATATTTATCAAATCTGAAAAACCTCATATTGAAACTGAGTAGTTATTTAACGATTTGTGAAGTTAAAATCAATATAAGAAACTGTATAGTCTATCTTATCTAAAATTATTTTGTCATTAAAATTTTTATACTTAAATTAAATACATTTTCTTTTATAGTCAATATGTTCATTTTCTCAAGTTGTAGTAATAAGATTATAGTAATCATAGCAATGAAAACCTATTTACGCTCTTGATTTTATTAGAAGAAGTCAATCCGGTTTTCATTTTTATTTTTGGGAAAATCATACAATTTTATTGTAAAACTTTAATAAAAACATTAATAAATTGGAGTGTTATTTTCATGTAACCATTTTGCTGGTCATTTCTTTTATTCGAAGCATCTTACTGTTAGTACGAGATTTAAGCATAATTGCACTTTCTTGGCAAGAGATTCACGGAAATCAATTTGAAGACTCTGAGAGCCTTCGGGTATCCGCCTGATCAATCGGACACTTTAGCTCTCACGTTTGATCAGAATTATATCTAGAGACTAATCATACATAAAACTAAAAATTTAACTTTATTTACTTCACTAATGATCCCTTAGTCACGAAAGAAATATTTGTAAAAACTTATTGTGGAGGTGCGGGGTAGAGCAAAATAATTTTTGACGATGTTAGAATATATACGCGGACAATTTAATCTTGTTTGCGAATATTTCATTATGTTTTTCTTATTTATTTATCACTTTTTGGAAAATTTATTATTAACCATAAAACTATAATTATTTGTACATCATAATATTGTCGGAGGAGTGATTCAGTTAAATTATCCATGCAAAAATAAGATATATATAAATCCCAAAATTCTCTTGATATTATCAAGTAAAAAAAGTTTCTGTTAGAGAAAAAAATATGAAAAGACAAATTTATAATTTAGAGAAAGTTATAAGTCTAACTTTTAATAGAGAGGGAAATGATAAGTTTAATATTGCTTATGATAAAAATTACTTGGATTAAGATCTAATATAAGTAATTTGCAAAGTTTCTAAGCATGTTTCAATGAACTTAAATACATTATTTCTGTGCTATGTTCATTCACAAATAGATAAAATATCTTATTTGTATCTAAAGACTTTACAAATTCTTTAACAAAACCCATAATGATGATCGATAATTCATTTCAAGTGTATAAACATAAGATAAATATACACAAATTGTAATACAACATATCGATAGAATAGATTTAAAATTACAAGAAATAAGTTTATATTTGCAGAAATAGATCATTTCTTTCGGTATATTTATTCCGTAAACTTATTAAATTTTTTGAGTTCAATTTTGAATTATTAGCTACAAATTTAAATTATATTCACTTGTTGAAATCAATTATTTTAAAAACGGATATTTAAAAGATTAGAAATAAATTTTTGTACCATATAGTCTTCTACTTTATAAATAGATGTGTTAAATCGAAATTCATTATTTTTATGTTCCTTCCATTTATTTAATGCATTTTCATTGTATGACTACCATCAAAAGACTGTGGCAGTTAGTCATGGGATACAGATAAATCGAATAGGAATAAGGCTTGTATTTAATCATGAGTGATCACATATAATTAAATTAAAGTGGCCTACATTAGGGAAATTTGAATGGATCCCTCAAGAAATTCCTTGTAAAATATATCCTTACCTCTTTTTTACTTAATTTAAAACTTCAAAAATTCCTTTTCATATCATGTCCGGTATTAAAAATTTAAAACTTGAATAAATAGAGCTCAAAATCCTCATAAAAGTAGGATCATCATCAAAATCCTCATAAGGAGTGAAACTTTTGTATTAAATCATTTCATTTTAAGTTCATTGAACTTTAGCTTAAGTAAAGTTCTGTAAACACTTGTGAAAGTACTCAAAGTATAAAATATTTTTTTTAATCCAAAACTCAATTAATTGTATGCTTTAATTTGACTTTTTTTTGTAGGATATTATCATTTTTAATAGTATACAATTGAAATGTTTTGTATTGTTAAGAATAGAACATAAAATGTTTAGAGTGTTTACTGAACCACTTTTTAAAATATAATTAATTTTCTTAGAATTAAGAGATCTTTTTTCTAATTTATCTTATAGTAACTCAGTATAACGTTAGTATTAAGTTCTAAGACAATCAAAAAACTAAAACTTCTGTATTGATTCGCAAAGAGAACTATTATTTTAATAATTATTGAGAAGAATATTAGGACAAATGTTAAAACTTTAGGAGAGTTTTAATGAAATGGTCCCCAAATGTTCGAACACATGCTTCGGTTTAAACAACTTTTAAATGGGATTTTGTTTTAAAATATTCAAAATTATTAATATTTTGTTTAAATTCAAGTTTTAATTATGTTTTCAAATGAAAGACTAGAAACCGAGTTAAGGTCCAGAATTTTTGTTGATCACTTAATTTCATTAATCGATTAATTGTATTATATCTTGAATATTATCCTAATTTTTCTTCAGAGAATTTGCGAACTTATTCGTTAATAAGAAGAATTGACCAAAGGAACATCGATAATAGGAACATCTTTAAAACATTAAAAATACTTATTTCAGAGAATAAAATATTAAATTTCAAATGTCTTACTTTGAAAGCAATGTGTGGAGTCATAACAAACTGATTACCACATGAAAAAGCAATTAATAGCCATTTATTACCCACTCTTTCCATAGAATTCAATAACTTTATAAAAATATATGTTAGACATGAGAATAATACAATTTTTAAAATTATATTCTCAGACAACATATAATATTTGTGTTTTTTGCGGTCTATACCAAAATCGTGAACCATGAATCGTGAATCAAATTGAACTTGTTTTCTATCAATTAGTAATACTATTTATCATTAATACTTTAATTCATTAATACATAGCATTCAAATTAGGGATACCACCACATGGACAGTTCAAAGATGGAGAAAAATTGCAATAGGTGATTTCATATATTCTTAGTATAAAATAAGAGAAAAATTTACAACTAGAGGATTAAGCAGATCTTATTTATTGATTTTTTCAAGCGTTTACGTAGAACATTTTTCATAATTTAATGATTAATTCGATTCTAGCAATTCATATTAGTCAAATAAATATAAATTAATGCATTGATTCAATATTTTTTTCTAAAATTTTAGATCTGTTTATTCTTTTCTTTTTAATATAGCTAATAAATGGCTAAAATGGAGAAACAAAAAGTAAAATCACAAACTTTTTCTTCATTATATGCAATACATAGTTAATTACAGTCAATTGTATTTCTGAGTAATCCAATACAAGGAATGAATTCACTGTTGTAGTAGCAAGCAAAACATTTTCTAGGGATTTTGTCATTTAAATGTGCTCTCAAAATATTAATGGTTTTCCAATTAAATTAGCATTTTTATCTAGCAAAAACTTATAAAGCTAGAGAATTTAATCACCAGCGTAACACCTAGGTCGGAAACTGGAGAAAATGTCTGAAAACTGGAGACTCCAGGGTAAAGCTGGAGAGATGGCATCCCTAATTCAAATGTTGATAAGTGTTGATTTAGTGAGCAAAATAATTCAAATTTTAGACCCTTCCCAAAATGCACCTTCACGCTTTCATATACTCCCCAAATACAAATACAGTGCGCAAGCACTTCGACATGAGCCCCCTTCACAAGCTAAAGCACAACTGATTTATACTGCAATCAATTTAATTGGACTTTTATTCATGGATAAATTGTAAGACAATTTTTTTGTTGAAACTATTAATACATTATTTTGCGGTTTAGTTGGATTAAATGAACGTAAAGATGTGAATGCTTTTGATTGGAATCCTTAGTTTGGATACGCACACTTTCATTTACCCTCCCCTACAGAAATGTACGCTTTCGACTACCCATCCTCGGTCAAAATTCTGCGCACTAAATGAAATACGCCTAATAATATATCAAGGCACAACTTTACAAATTAGCCCGCAGTCGAGTTCATGGCCGGTACTAATGGATAGCACAAAGGTAAGGATCACATAAATGAAGGTTCAGGTTAGGAACCTCTTAGTTCTCAAGATATGGCTATTAACTTCTCCATTAAAATATACGGGAAAATTCGAAAATATAGTAGTTTAAATAGTTTTAGTTGGCTTTACTTCAAATAAGTGTGCTTAGGTTAGGATACGGAGCCTAACGAGCGCGCGATTTGACGATTATATTCACTATATTAGGATTAATGTAGGTTGAGTTTGGTTTGGTTTGGTTAGGTTAGGTTAGGTTAGGTTAGGTTAGATTAGGTTAGGTTAGATTAGGTTCGGTTCGGTTAGATTAGGTTAGGTTAGGTTACTTATAGGATGCACTATTACTTGTTTTTGACTTATGGCGCCATCTATGAATATATTAATTTAGTTATATATAATTTATTAATTGTTTGATATTTAAATATAAATTTTAAGAGTTTGGTTTTCATCTCGCCTCGGTGGCGTAGATGACTAATCCTCTTTTCTTTTCTTGTCGTTGCAGGTTCGAATCCCATTAGGACCAAATTATATTGGCTGTATCTCGGGACCCAGGGATTTCCTAAACAAAAGACCTTTATATTCGTGCTCAGCATACTTCAATTAGTCAGGAAAATGTAGTCTCATGCAATTCGGATGCGGGCTAACTTCAAAATGTTTTCCTATATCAGAAATATTATATCACTAATGACTATAGAATTTCACATTTAATATTGTTTTGATGTCTGTTTTCGAGTATTGAAATAAACTTGGATTTTGAATAATTACTTTCATTCTCTCTATGAATTTTGAATGAATATTTATATTAAATTAAAATTTATGCAAAAGTTTATATGATTTTGAGGCGCCTTTATTAATAGATGCAGTGATAGAGTTAAGCATAAAGTGTGATAATAAAGATTCCGTGAAACACATTGAAGCTATAACTAAAGATGATAGGAGAAAGTCTTCGAAGAATATTTGTTGTAAAAGCATTAAATTGAAAGGTATTATAGTATATATCAAAGAAAATTATTATTTTTGCCAGAATTTGTTGTGTAATTTAACATTACTACATGTACTTCAATATGGAAAATTCACGTTAGCTGATAGGCTTTAATAGGAAAACAAACTATCTAAGTGCATAACTCCATCTACATAAATTGTTTTAGTTTTAAGGTCTATCAGCTATCGTGAATTTTCCATATTGATGTACAGTCACCTTCAAGTAAATCTTCAAGCAGATGAGAAATCAGGGGAAGAATAAAAATTTAATAGTTATAGAGGAAAGAGCTATAGTTCAGTTATTAACTCTAAGTTTATGAATAATTAAATTAAATAAATAAAATTAACACTTGATTCATGAATGATAAGAGAAGTATTTATTGACTCACATATGGTGAATAAGTCATACAGAAGAGATATAAATTAGAACTCATGAAAAATTAAATCAGAACCGGATCGGGCCGCCTTCCCGGGCAATAACTTCCTGCAATCTATTAGACATCTATTCAACCAAATTTTGAAAAAAAATCTGCATTTTTCCCCAAATCATTCCATTCTCTATCTGATCTTCTGTATCGAAATTAGTATTTTTCAATTGTTTCTTTATTGCGGCCCAAACATATTCTAAGGGGTTCAGATCAGGAGATTTCGCGGGCCACGGTAAAGTCTCGGCATTAACATTGATAGTGAAGAAATCCTAATTTATTTTGTAAATTTAAAATAAAGATTGGAATTTTCGGGAATTTTTAGGTATTTGATTTCACTGAAAATTTTTTTTTACAAAAGAAAAATTTTTAAAAATAGAAAACCTGAACCAAATTTGATGTATGGATCGGTGAATTATCCAATAACCGGAACAAAATTTGTTCTTCATTCAAGTACGGAGTGTAAAAATTTTCAATGAATGGTATCGCATAATTCTCTAGCATATCCGCATATCTCTCAAGAGTATATCATCCGTCAGTGCAAACCTGCCCGCTGCCGTCAGCTGCCCGAGTACATCACCTGTCAAAATTCCCGTACGGAGAACGACTTTCGGCCACTTATCTGGACAAACTTTAAATATTGTTCGTCAAATCGCGTGCCTAGAGGTCTACGCACTAGAGTGACACCATAACTGGTCGTGCAAAAAGTTGATTCATCAACCATTAGAGTGCGATACCAATTATCAATACCGAAGTTTATGTAATTGCTGGCAAAATTAAGCCTACTTTGCTTTTGAATTTGAGTAAAAAATTCTTTGTGAGCGGCTCTATGAGCCTTTAAAACATTTTCATTGAGCCTTCTCTGGTAGGTTTTAAGACTAATAACTTTAGTGCTAATATCTTTAGCAGTACTGAATGGATTTTCAATCGATGCTAAAATTATTTCCATATCTTGTTCAGGACTGGTAACCCTACTTCGACCATTATTTCTATAATTCGATCGCACGGAACCAGTTTCTGCATATCTTAGTATCCAATTTTTCACAGTTTTAATGTTTAAATTCATATCCTGTGCAATATCTCTTGGTTCGAAACCCATATGAAATAAGATAACAATTAATAATCTGTCGGTTTCAGGAGTTAATGGTATGATTTAAATAGATTTTCTAATTATAACAATATATTTCAATAACACGTGTTAATAAAGTTATTGTTTGTAAAAACATGTTTTTTGAACTGACTTAGAATCGTAAAGTGCATGAAATCATTTATCTTTGGTGAGTATTAGGGCATTGATTATTTCAAAGTATAATGACTCATGTTTTAATTTTAATACTTTTCAATAAGTAGTTAATTGAATGAGCAAACCCTTAAAAATTTGCTCTCCACGCATCAGTGGCATAAGGGAGATTTACTTGACGATGACTGTACAGTACATATATACTGTTGTACTCCTCAATTAATTCTTTAATTTTCTTTATATTGATGAAAGCTTGAATTGTTAATTTCTGTATTTTATAATTGAATGTTTTGAATCTCAACTCACAATAATAGCAGACAATGAAATAATAGAAAAAACTGTATGATATAATAACAACAAAAGGATATACATGTGAAAAAAGCAATAGAACACTGATTATTCCACATTTTAATACATCCCATATAAGGCTTGTGCAATAAGTGAATTTACATTTTTCAAAGCGCTCGTGCTTGCATTCTATTTCATCTATATTGTTGAAACTTCAACAACAATAAGTATATATATCAGTGTCGGCCCTAAACGTCGCTCAGCAACCATTTTATTGGCGGCGACACAATATAATATATGAATGAACTTACAGTTATTTATCTCGAGATCTAGTCTACCATATTTTTAGGTCATAACTACTTTCAAACTCTAAATTTTATTATCTTTAAATATCATGTCTGTTAAAAAAAAATTAATTTAATAATTCTTCAATGAATTTGCAAACTTATTCGTCAATAAGAAGAAGTGAACCAAATTGAGTAAAAAAATTGAAAACAAAGTAACTTTTTAGATAAATAAAATCACGAGAAAATAATAGGCATTCCGCAGATTCGTTTGAATGCGAGTCAAATGTTAAAATAAACATTCTATTGATAAATGTTTTTGGAGCTCAACAGATATCATGTTTTCAAAAAAATTATGTTAAAATAATATCCTTTATTCAAAAGCTTTTATAATAAAATATTGTGAAATATATGATTAGTTATAAAAATTATAAAATTATATAGTTATTGATTTGCATATCACTTACTTTTCATTAAGTTATTTTATGAATTTTTTCACTATTTCTTTCTGATTATCTTTTTATTATAAACCTATTGAAGTATAATCTAATTATAACAGAGTTTTGCATACATTTTCTAGACTTATGCTCTCTTTAGTTCTGAACTTTATTTTACTTAAACTTAAAAATCAGTTCCTATTAAGGATTAACCTTTGGCTAACTCACAAACCATTGTTGATTCGTTAGCAATAGCTATTCTTAGCCTTAACTTATAGTTAGCTCTGAACTTAATTTCAAAATCTCATACTTATCAATAGCTATAAAGTGTTTTCAATAACGCATTCTCTTCAGAATGATTTTAGTTTTAGTCTGAGAGACATCACATCTTTTAGACTTCATTTCTCACTTTTATTTTATGAAACGTTTCCTTTCTTTTTATTATTACTTTTATTAATTCATTTTAATGATGGTTAACCATTGATTATAAAGTCAAAGTGATTTGTATTAAAAATATTATTCGGTAATTCAATTAAAATTGTGTTCAACTTAAGAAGTTCTGGAGTCATTTATTGGTTCACTGCTAATAATGAACTAAAGATTTATTTAATCGTAAAATTCTTCATATTCCGTCTTCTGACATCGATTAAGCCCGTGTCAACGTGAAAGCTTTTAGATCTCTTATAAACTTCTAGAAAAATAGTATTTATATCAAAATAAAATGAGTTAATATATTTAAACAATAAGTTTACAGCTTGAAATCAAAATAAGGGTAATCATCAGTTTTTGAGCGTTTGGTACATTTATTTTTGAGATAAACTTTATCAATAAATATGCCTAAAAATTACAATAAGTCTTGCCTTGGACTGCGTGGTAACCTTATTTCCAAAAAACCACTAATCCTTTGTATCAAGATATGAGAGAAGTACAAGTGTAAATTTAAACTAAATAAAATAAGGTCTTACTTCAATGTAATAGTCTTATAAGTCTTACCATTTTTTGGCCGAACAAGAACCGGATATAAAAAGTAAAAAGGACCACTTTGGTTTCTTTCTAAATTTTATCTTCAATTTTTAATCATATTTGAAGTTTGACTCCATAGCATTGAGAATTTCAATATTAATTCTCCCAAAATAAAGGAATTACAAACATTTGACATCAGAGGAGAGAGCTCTAATCTGTACAAATATAATCAAAAGGGAGATACTAATACAAAATTTTAAATATTTCAAGATATTGCTTCTACATATTGGTTTTTCGGGCGATCATATTAAAGTTTGGTTCAATATTTCTGTTTCAATCCTTAAGTATTAATCATTAGTTGATCAGGAACTGAGCTTTTTATTAAAAGAATTTATCAATTGAACAAATGTTATATTCTCATCAGTTTACTTGACATAACAAAGGATGCGCACCAGCTAAGAAACATTGATCTTGATATGAGATAAGCTATGAAGCACTGCTTCAAATAAATTGAGAATTTTAAAAAAATTAGGCTTGAGCTGAGTAAATATGTTAACCAGTCATCGAACCTATAAAAAACTCCCGGAATATTTGATTAAACAATAAAATTCTAAACTTCTGAAAATATCCATTTGAATTATTATTTTCAAATTATCTTTATTATTGATATGGTCTCGTCTCATTCTAAATGTTTCCTCGTACTCTTCTCATCATTGGAGCCCAGATTGTTGCTTTTAGGGTTTCAGTGGTATTGAATTCGAATTCCAGCTGCCTTCATTTTACACTCTCCAGTTACAGTTTCCAGATTCTCGATGTCCAAATGAAGGCCTGATCTGTGAGCTATTAAGAGGCCTCCATTTCTTTACAATACAGATCAAATCTGTAATCTGGCAACCGTAGCTCCAGTTCATTATATGAATAAAGACTCGAGTAGACCTATAGCTTAGCTGTGCTCAAGCTAAGCTTGTGTGCTTCTCTTTATATCACACAGTTTAATATGTTAAAAAAATTGTTTCGTTTTGCAAGTATATCATTGTTTTTTTGAGATTCTGCCATAATGTTGAGATATTTAACTTTTTTATTAATGTGTAAACTATGTTTGGGTCAATGGTGCCCACCGGCTGAAAAATTATTGCCATGTACATGCGATGACCGTTTTATAATCATGTATTGTATTCAAATCAGTGAGCAATTCGATATAAAAGGCATCTTTGATCGAGTCGGACCACTCATTCCAGATACAGCTGTATTCAATTCTCTTGAAATTCATGATACAAACCTGATTGAACTTCCGGAGAACTCTATTCAAACTCTAAAATTCACTTCTATTGATATCTCTTTTAACAAGAATTTAGTGTATATCCATCCAAATGCATTCAACGCCACTTATTCAGTCACGAGAAATTTAAGTTTGTGGAATAATCCTATATCCAACGATTCACCGAATGAACATGATATTTTCAAATTTTTTAACAACTTCAAAATCATTGAGAACATTTGGATTCCTTCTAATAGGTTATCATCTGTTCCCGAAGGGGCATTCGATTCATTGCCAAATCTAGTAGGACTACATTTAGACTCTAATATAATCAAAAGTATTGGTGTTAATGCCTTTGCAAAACTCCTGAGTCTCAAAAAGCTATATCTAGAAAGTAATGATATCTCGTCTGAAGGATTGTCAACAGACGCATTCAAATCTATAAGTAAATCACTTATTGTTGATTTCACTTACAATGACTATAAATTTCTTGATGAAAAGCATTTCAAACCGCTTCTCGACAATGCTTACGGAATATTAGTTGGTGGTCACACTTGTTCAAGTAGTGGTTGCGTTTATAAGAGGTTAATATGTGATTCTCGTGCTGATTGGATTTGCAAAGACGCAGATAAGTACAAACCAAAACTCTCTGGGTTTCTTTGCGATTCTAAATATGATAATATTTGGGAGTATTGTAACAACACTGGATTAGTTAAAAATTAGTATTAATAAATATTTTGAATTAATATTTTATTGGATTTACTGAAACAAATAAATTTTAGTTTTTCTTTATTTTTATCTGTGATTAAATTGTTGCTAAATCATTTGTTTAAAAATCTTTGTTAAAGCCTAATTTGAATTTTAAGAGACGCATTTTTAAGGGATTCAATTCAAGAGAAAAATAGTATGTTATTGAAAATAAATCAACTTGAAGTCAAAATACTGTTAATCATTAGTTTATGAGCTATTGGCTCATTTATTGAGATTAAATGTGCTTAAATGATGATTGTGATTGTCTTGAAAGGTATGGAAACTATATTTTGAAAAGAGTCACAGAAAATAGATACTGTATTAGTGAAGCTCAATTTATTTTTTATAAAGATGTGAGAGAAATTTACAAATGTAAATTCAATAAAATAGGACTTAACTTTAACTTCAATAGCCTTATCAATGGAGTCTTCATAATGTGTCGCAAAATGAGGTCAATGGACCGAATCATTTTAGTAAAATAAAATTTCCGACGCTTGTAGTATTCATTAGAATTGATAAATATTCGAAAAATCTTTAACTTCAGTTTTAATGAAGGAATTTTTTGATATCGAAAAATAAGAATATTGTGGTTTAAATTTTAAATAAAATGAAATAAAAACTATTGACAGACCAAAGGTTTAATTTTATAGGATATTTTTTAAAAGTTTCGTGTAGTTAAATAACATTTTGTAATCAGTTAAGACGAAGGTTTAAACATGAATTTAATTCTTTATTATAAATACTCAAAAAATGAAAATGTGATGAATAATTATCTACAAAATTACTTTAAAATAATAAGTTGAGTGTCATTATTACTGCACAAAATATTAAATAAATTATTTCTCTATATTTAAAATTGACATAAAGAAGTTTTTTCAAATTTGTGAAACAGAGATTGAGCGAAGTTTAAATTTCTTTTGTTAATTTATTATTTACAGAAAAATTATATTTGGATAATAAACCTGAAATATACGGGAATTTAGATTTCCTTTTACGCTCTTTTATAAACTTAGAAACAATTCATTTCCGAAGTACTTTAACATTTGGAGCGAATTTAATGCAAATGTTACCTAAACTACAAAAAATAGTTTTAATTTCTTTTACTAGTCTTATGTTTTCGGGGTTTAAGTCATTCACTGATGTCTATCATAAACAAATTAAGGAAATAAGGATAAGGTTTGCATCAGATTTTGACATAAATCCAACTTTACTTCAATTATCACGTTTTGAAACTCTTGAAAATCTTGCATTAATTACGAAAATGACTAAAACTATAATAGAATAAAATTTGAAAAGAATTAGAAAAAATTGCAAAAATCTCAAGAATTTGAAAATTCATTTGTCTCCTAAAACCCTGAACGACAAGAACTTAAACAAACTTTTCAGTGGATTCATTGCTATTGAGAATCTTTTAGTACATTTTGACGTAAAAATTGTGGGAAACATTGAATTTATGATAAATTGCATTAATTTAAAAAATTTGGAAATAAACAGCTACTTGTTTAACAACAATTCTTTAAACAGCATTCACTTATATTTACCTAATCTGAGAAAATTCATATTAAGAACAAATGATGCAAAATATGATTATCAAGTTCTTAAAAATTTGGCTCAACTTAAAAATCTAATAAAATTAATAATTTGTACGTCAGGAGTGAATGATTCCATCTTTAGTAATGTTATATGTCATAGTTATTCATCAAAAAGCTAATTAGGATTCGATTCATTTCAAACAATAGAAGAATAAAAACATGACCTTTAAAAGAAAATTTTATTTAACTTATAGTTCCTATACTTTTAATTCTGAAATGAATCGATAATTTTATACTTAATAGCTTTTGTCATGAAATTCTTTGAAATTGAGCTGAAATACAAAGTAAATAACTATTTATTTAGTTATATTGCAAACATTAACTTTAAAATTTCTAAAAATAATACTTTAATAGGTTTCTCGTGATTGACATTTACTTAAAATGATGCATAAATTAAAGGAAAGTTTTTCATCGCATCACAAATCAAACTTACAATTCAAAGATGAAATTTAGTTTGAATAACAGTAAAATTCATATCAGAAAAATGGAAAACTTCGATGCAAATAAACTTTTACCAAATAATATAATTGTTGATTCAGCTGATAATCAATTGTATAAAATGGGTTTATGTCTTACTCAAGATAGTAATTGTGTGCGAAATAAGTTTCACAATCCAATGCTTATTAACTGTATAATGACTCTATCAATCATCAAAAACTTGATTTCTCTGCATTTGTCTGAAGAAAATGAATACTTACTCAAAATGAATGGAGATTTTGCATACTTTCTTGGAATAAGAGTTCAATTCAATACAGCTGCTTCTCTTAACATTCTTTCAGCCCTAACATCGCAATTAATTTATTATTACAACTATAAGAATAGCATAAAACCGACTTATCTTAAAGTATTTAAAATGATGTCGGGTTTGATTTCACCCAAAAGTATTGGTCTCACGAATAAAGAAGAAATACTTAATTGATAATCAATCAGTCAATAGGATCATCCATTCATTGAGTTCTATATATTTAGAGATCAATGAATATAACAGTAAT
>JAQFZT010001454.1:0-15129 GCA_034696325.1 Camisiidae sp.
CATGAAATTTGGTATGATGAAATATCACATCATGACCTTCAAAAATAAAGTAGTGGCGCCATCTTCTGGAACCGGTGCAATCCTAAAGAAACCCCGAAAATTGTAACAATTGTACAGATGCTTTAAGAAAATACTTTTTACCATAATTATTACATTTGGTGTAATAAAAATTATAGGTATATTAAGTTATTTTTATATTAAAACGAAATATATTCATATTATATGATTAAGAAAATAAGTTCGCTATATTTGATTGTTCACTTGAAGTAGTGTGTATTTGAGAGTTCTGACCCGTACGAGTTGTACCTCATCCTACTCCCTAAAAATTATCAAAATACATTAAAATAACGCAAAAAAACTCGAATTATTTCATATTTTGAAGTACGACAATGTAACAAAAGCACTTTTCTAAACTTAAGATTAGCACAGAGATTTAATGATATCATATCTAAAAAAATGTTATCAAAATAATATTTTACCCTTCAACTATAACACATTTTTTATGTAACAAAAACTAGCACGTAAAAGACAAAAATACATAAGAGTTGCAACAATTCCAATCATCTTATGTAAACAGTTGATATGAGTAACATTTCTCATCAAAACAGTGACTTTAAGGTAAATTCATATCAAATAAGCTACTGAGTTCGTCTATATAATTCAAAAGAAACCACTCAATTGGGGTTTTACACCCACCAACTCCATGAATCTCAGTTCCGAGACGAAACCCTGACTTATTTCAAGTCCATCTCTTCGACTTCTTGTACAGCAATCAAGTGGTTTAAGCTCAAGTCTATGTTGTTAACTTCTTGCTCAGTCAACCTAAGGTTTTCAGTTTGTATTCTTATGTGGTGCTTGATCTTTTTAGCATTTTCAAGCAATCTTTTTATCTGAACCATGAGCTGAGCAATCTTACGGTCTGTTGCCGTTGACTCAGCGCGAGTGTTCTGCTCTGCAGAAGAGAGTTCTTATTCTCTCGCCTTCCGTTGTAATTGCAAAGCAGTTGGCAGATGACTTTGGACTCTCGAGTGGTGCCAAAAAATGCTTCTTTTATATGTATAACCAAGATATATCAGGACACTTACAAACTTAAGAGATTTCTAGAGAATGAAAGATCGATCTACTCTACCAATGATATCGAAAATATGGATATAGCAAATTTAGTTATTGTTAATGCCCAAAAGTTTGGTGAAGCTACAAATAAAAGCCTTGTAAATGATGACAAAGAGGTAGTGAAAAATGTGGAAAAAACCTTTAAATATTTTATTACTATAATTGTTGATGAAGCTCATCACTACCCAGCTAGGACTTGGTGGGTCATCGTTGAGAAATTCAGGAACAAACAAATTGTTTTCCTAACAGCTACACCTTACAGAAGAGGCGAACCAATCTTAAAAGATGAGGTGATAACATATAAGAAAAACTATAATAGAGTGTAAGTTCGTAGAACTCCCTTTAGAGCTCCCCGAAAATGATTTAGGAGAGGCAGAGTTTAAGAAGATAGGTGAAGACAAAGAATTAGTTTTGTCAAAACATGATGCCTTTGAACCCAACGTAAAGCACAAAGCCATGGTTTTGGTGTTTCTCACCGACGAAGCAAAGGATGCAGCCCATTGTATTGACAAAGCAGCATTGTATTACCGACAAGTGGAGTGATGGTAAATTTTCAGAGATCAGTTGTTGATAGCGAGCGAAATTTTAAGGGAATATTTCGTAAAAATAATAAAATTTAAATACAATTTCCATTTTTTAAATAAACAACTTTTATTCATATAATATTACTTTGTTATCAGTAATGGATTTAATTTGAGGCCAAATCTGTGGTTTACTACCATTAGAGTCAATAACTGCTAATTTAATTTGAAAATAATCATTACATCTTAATAGATATTCGCAATCAACGCATTCATAGTTTTCATTGAATAATTCTTGAATGAGAAGATATTTACTCTCATTAATAATTTCAATAACCTTAACACAATTCAAATTCAATATGTAATTTTGTTGTTCAAATGCTTTTTGTATTATATGTCTATCACATTCTGATATCGCATTCTCAATCCAATTTTCTTTTAGTGAGTATTTATATGTTTTAGTAGAAATTAGTATTACATAATCTCTAAATCGTATAGCAATATTAATACATTGATGTCGTTCTGAAATATACAAATATTTTGTGAAATAACAAAATACATTACTTCTGAACAACACACTTAATTGTCTATTAATCTCTATTTCTTTAAATTCAATATTTTTCACTACATTATTACCCATTACTTCATCAACAATACGTAAAATATCTTCTTTATGCTTAATATAATTTTCTTCACAAAAATATATCGATGATTGATTACAAAAGATTTGGTAATATTTTCTTCAAATGCGTTGAAAAACAAATATTTACGAAAAGTGCCATAACCCATAAGAAAATAATCACAATTATACCAATTAATAAAATCGTGGTCTATACTAATAGTAAACCAATACATATTTGTTTGATCATATAGTTTTTTACTTAAAGTGTTGATAATTTTTTGATTTTGAATCACTAGATTGATGTATAACTCGTGATATACGACAGACATCACTTTTTGAGAGTTGTTTTGGCTAAGGTTATGTTTGATTTTATAATTATTAAAAAAATTAGTTAAGGCTTCTGGATTTACACCACTATTCGATATATCGGTTTGTATTTTATTCCATAAGAAATAATACGTAAATTCTTTAATATTTGGCTTATACTTGAATTCTCCGAATTTATAACACAATTCCCTTATTTCATTTTCGCATTTAATATGATCAAAGTGAATCAAATTTTTGAATTTATTGTTATATAATATGTATTTACAATTAGGTCTAATCTTAATTAATAAGTCCTGAATCATTCTCAAGTAATTAACGTTTTCAATAGAAAATTTTCCCTCATTTTGCGTATTATTTGATTCTTCATTTAAATCGGAATATAGACCTAAATCTGAATTTAATTCGTGAACTTGATCTCTTATTATTAATTTGATGTTATTATCTTTAATGCAAAATAATTGTCCCATAATAATTGCTATACTATACATATCAGAATCAGTGTCATATTCATCAGTTTGATTTATTTCTGGCGCTCTATAACTAGAAGTTCCAACTCTTGTGGTATGAGTTGTATTATAGTTTTCACTTTGATTATTGTACTCATTGTGTCCTAATCCATGAAGAGTCGCTAAATCAAAATCAGTTATTTTCACAAAATTGCATTAATTGCATTATTTGTGATCAATATATTGGTTGGCTTTAAGTCTCTATGAATTATAGGAAGATTTCTTGTATGTAAGTAATTAACTCCTTCTAATATTTGTTTAAACAGTTCGTAAGAAATATACAAACCAACAAATGAAATGCCTTTTTCTTTTCTTTGATTGATCGCGTCGTATAATGTGAATTGACATAATTCCATTTGTATATAAAGTACAGGCAGTAGTCGTATATCCTTTTCTTCATATATACTATAATCGAATTCTTCAGAAGACGTCATATTTAATGGTTTATTAATGTCAATCAATTCATTTTGAATCGCACCGTTTTATATTCAACAATAAATTGATGCTTTAGTTCAGCTAATAATGTAATCTCTCTTTTCATTTTCTCGAAATTATTTTGTATTTCTTCAGTCGTTTCGTTATCGATGACTGAAATAAAGTCAAAACATTTAATGAAATAAAACCAGAAACGATTCTTACCTTTTGGATATGTTTTCTTAACGGCATATTTGTGACTGTCTAACAAAAATTTCACTTCAAATACTTTGCTAAAAGCACCGGAGCCTATTTCTCTAATAATTTCAAACTTTTTCTCCAATTCATTATTCTCTTCATTTCGTTCAACATTTTGCTGTTTTGGCGAATTTTGAAAACAATTATAATATTCACTAATAATAGAGTTATAACACATATTATCATCAAAAGTTATTTCACTGAATGGAATATCGAATTCTTCACTATTTATAGCATTACATAAATTTGTATATAATTTGTAATTACTTTCATTATTTGGATCTAATTCTGAAATTAATGCACAAAATAATGACTCGATATATTTCTGTCTGAATACCATTTTATGTGAAAAAATTTTAACTTTTATTTATTTCTTGTAACTGTTTATTGTAATAAACATAAGACATTGATAATAACATATGAAATAAAAAATTCTTAGCAATTATCAAGAATGTGCAGAGATGTTCACTTTACATATAATGTCATAGTTTTTATCTATTGTTAAATATAAGATAGACATAACGGATTTCTTCTCAAAAGTGAAACGTTTTTCGAATTTTTGTTAATAACACTTTGTTTTTTGTAATTATGGCTCAAATCAAAGATGACGTCAAACAAAATATAGAGTTAAATTTTGAAAAATTATGCGAAATTATTGATATCAAAAGAGTGAGAAATGCGTTATTGAAAAATACAACATTAGGTCCTGACAATAATGTAAGTCATGTAAAACGTTAATAAGAAATAGTTTAGGTTTCTATTAATGTGTTATAAAATGTACCGAAATTTTAAATCAACCATAAAATCACATCGCATATACTAAAATAAATGTTTCTTTTATTTCAATTTTCGCTCTGTCCGACATTGGTTCCAGACGGTTCCAAATCCGATCAGGGAGTGGGGGCCGCGTACTGTAAACTCGAAGACACACTAATTAGATGCGAACAACAGCACAAACTAGACCCAGAATGCTCCATATTTCAAGTCAAACTGATAGCAATCAGAGCCCTCAATCAGCCCTTGAAATAGCCCTCAGTCATGTAAAAAATAATATACCGGAAAACAAAAGCGTGAAAATAAACACAAACAATCGATCGGCAATAACAGCGATCAAAAAATTTAATAACCTGTACCCCATTGTGAACAAAATTAATGGACACCTGAATGAAATGCGAGGGAGGACACCCGTAAACTTCAGATGGATTCAGGCCCACTCGAGCATTGCTGGCAACGAGCGCGCCGACGAAATGGCGAAAACGGCAATTGAAACCGAGGGAATATATGAATACAACACAGTCTCAACTACTAGAATAAAACGTGATCTCTACCAAATAGCGGACCGAGAATGGAATGTAAAGTGGCTGGAAAGCGAAACCGGACGACTCACATCGGAATTTTTCACATCGGAATCACTCACATAAAAGACAAAAAGTTAAGAACTTCCTAACGGACCACAGACTCACGCAATTCATTACAGGTCACTGCGACTTCCGTGCATACCTCACGCGCTTCCGCAAAACCGACTCAGCACAATGTTTATATTGCGAAGAAGTAGACACACCGAAGCACAAGATATTTACCCGCCCTCAATTCGCACCCCAAAGAATAGCGCTCACTAACGCTTTAAATCTATTTACCATAGAAAACGAACCCCTATCGAAACTGATTGACAAACCGGAAGCACTGACAGCATTCAACCAATTTATACGAGACATAACAAACACGGAAGAGCTAAGACCAACGCTGGTAAGAGGAACAGACGAACGATAGATCGGAAAGAACTAACCCAAAAACTAAATACCACCGCCTTACTCAATATCTAAAAGGAAACCATTGGTCGAAAAACTCAAGAAATCACTTTATGCACAATGAAGTCAAACGTAAGAATATGGAAAAGAGAAATAAAGACACACCCTAAAATACCGCTTAACGGTAACCCTCCGCCTGAGAGACGGAGTTTTTCAATTTCATTTTATTTTATATTACTTTATTTTATTTTATTTTATTTCATAATTATTTAACTATTTTACTATTTTATTCTATGGCGAATAACGCTCATCAAATTAATACTTACCTAAACAAATGTAAATACTGTACACTGCACACATCTTATACCTAAAGTAAGAGTCTTGTAATATACTAAAAGTGATCCGAAAATACTTATGAGTACATCTGGAACACTTTAGTCAAAGAAATGAACCATTTGTATCTATTCAGCATAGCAACCCAAGATGGCAACTAATAAAAATGTGTAAACAATTTTTCTCTAACTATTTTATTGATATTATATGTGTAAACATTGATTAATCAATAACCGTTGACAACAGATTGTGTATCTTATGTTTGTGCATCGATTGATATATTTTGAATTAAATATAATTTGACGTGAATTGAATTTGATTGTGAAAAACAAATTTTTTATGGATAACAATAATAATAAATAATGAACAACAAGATTTAATAGTGCTGCTATCCTGTTATAAACTTTATAAAGTTATAATATGTGAGGGTCTTACAAATAAAACTAACAATATTTTTGGTGTAACACTACTTAAGTTTCCCTAAATCTAGAACATTGTTCATTGAACATCTCTCAAATCAACGCCATCTTTCGTGTCGTGACCGGTACCACAGACATCAGAGAAACACTTTCGTTCAGCAATGAAAGTGCCAACGGATTACTTAGGGAAGTAACTTTAATCATGTTCGCATTCGTGCCCTTCTTCTATAACATAATTCATACAAAATATTCATTAATCTACTACAAAATACGAAGCCTCAACTATATACTGGGAACCGAATAATCTAAACAGGAGCTAATCATATGACACACACCGTCCAGTTCTCAATCCTCTATATCTCTTCTCATAGGAGAAATGCATGACGAATCATGTTCTTGCTTAGCGGCACAGGCCAACCAAATTATGAATGAGTTTAACGAAATAATTCACTCCGACTCTAATAAAATCTCTAAAAGTGTAGCCGCAAAACTTATGTTTGTAATAAACAAGACCTGCATTATAATCACGCAATTAAACTCTGAAAACAAAGCCTTTAAAAAGTAAGACTCAGGTAAGAAATTTCAACAAAATGGTTAATTCGAAATTTTGCCTAGATGATAAAAAAAATTTTTGGTGGATTGAACTTATTTTA
Source organism: Camisiidae sp. (assembly GCA_034696325.1). NCBI lineage: Eukaryota > Metazoa > Arthropoda > Arachnida > Sarcoptiformes > Camisiidae > Camisiidae sp. Next base: position 6,915 of record JAQFZT010001454.1, read on the forward strand.
CTAATAGACTAGGTGGCTTACAAATTATGAAGGATATCAATCGATTCCGCTCGACAAGCTTTAAAATTGACTATCTTAAATTTTTCCTAAGGGAGGTTTTTTATTTTTTAGGAGGTTTTGAGGTTTTTTATCAAGGTTCCAGGGGCCTATCATAAAGCGCCTTTGGACTATTATTTTGCTAGTCAAGCTGCGTCGAGTGATACCACTCTCGACTTTCTAGGACCTTCCGAAGACCGAGAGTGCCTGATTGTGGGGGCTCACCGTTATTAAGTGTGTCAGTCGTTATTAAGTCTTTTAATTAATTCTTTATGTATTTCTAAGCCCTAACGTAAAGTATTGATTTACTCGAAAATATTTGGCTAAGAATTCAATAAAATTAATTTTATTTATGCTTTCATTGAATAAAAGAGCCTAAATAAAACATTTTCAATTGCATTTATATTGTTTTATCAATATTGTAACGTCTGGTTATGACTGGCGTTATTTGCGGTTAGCATTAAAGGTAACTCAACTCAATAAAGCTCAAAAGTTCAGGAAGTCAAAGCCTCTACACAAGAGATATCGATTCAAGTTGGGAATGCCCAGTGGAGTGTCAGAAGGCTATTACTGAATAAAGAATGAAAGACTAACTTTTAAATAACAGACTAGAGCTTACTTATTAAAAGACGAAAAAAGAGAACTATTCTTTTATTTAACTTCATTATTTTCGTTTAATTTTAATTACTTTATTTTACTTTAATTTTTTAGGCGATGAAGTAGTTTAAACAAAATGCGTAATTTTTCAAAACACAACTTTATTAGAATTTTGAATCACACTGTATGATTAGAAATAATAATTATCGCACAAATAGTAACTTTCATTTAGTTTTATCCATGTAATTTAAATACAAGAATAGTCTTTAATGCAATAAAAAAACTGTAAATTTTATTTATTCATACATTTAAATAGAGTGCTGATTTACGTTCGTCATCTTATAGGCTTTATTTATATTATATTATTGGGACAGGATATAGTCGCTCAGTAATAAATTTTTTGTTTATAACCCAAATTAAGCAAATTATTTTTTTCGATACTGTATTATAATAAAGAAATTCTTTTGTTTTAAGTGGTTTCTGAACATTGCTTACGAATAAAACCTGATATTTTTTATCATTTTTTTATTCAAGTTTATATCAAGATTATATTGAAGATTAATGTAAAATAATCATATTTTTATCAAAACACTTCAAAAACATTTCATTTAAACGTTTTTTATAACATGAATCAAATCACAGATTTGGTTGTAATTATCACTTAATTTCGGGCATTAAATAAAAAGAGTTATTAAATGGAGTATGCGATACAATATTTAAAATTTTTTCATAATAAAAAGACATAGAACATTTTTCTTAACCGCTTTTAAAATTTGCAAAAAAAATTAATGTGTGAAATAATTAGATTGCGCACATTTTCTGACGATGTAATCATGCCGAACGAAAAGTTGAAATTTGATTAATTTCTATTTTTTCATAAAGGCTAAATTGAGTTGTGAAAGAGATCCTCTTCGGCGGGTACGGTTTTATCGGTAGTAGCTTTCTGAAGGAGATCCGATTTCGACTTGTCTTCGGATAATGTTCTTAAGTTCATTGTGTTGATCGGGACAATGACTTCTGATCTGACGATCTGATTAACTCCCTCATTCATGGTTAATTCTTTCTTTTAGTGATAGACCTAGAATAATATCTGGATTTTCAAATTTCATTAAGATTTCAGAAGTACATTAAGTACTCGGATTTGTGAGCATCGATTTTGATAATTGTTGACATCTATTATGTCAATCCCCGATTTCGTTAACATGATTTTCTGGTTTCAGTTTGTTAAATAGATGTTTCAATTTTGTTAGCCAGGTACGTATTTTATTAAAAATAATCAAAATTCAATTGAAAAGTTAATTTCAATTCATGAAATTGAAAGCAATATTCAGAAATATCACATTTCTAGAAAAACAGCCATTAATTACAAATTATTTCATTAAATCAAAAAACTAAAGAAATACTATGTCAAAACTGAAATAATTTTGAATAATTTTTTGTTAGCTTTGATTTTGTTGATTCTTGATTTAGTGAGTCCAGGCCCTTCGTGTTAAAAAAATCGGGGACATATAATCACAGAATGTAAACTAATTGTCACTTGGGGCCTGCGCTGGGTGGGGGAGGTACTGGAGGAGCTGGAAGTTCATGAAGGGTGTCATTAATCTAGCTTATTAAGGAAAGGTAGATGACTAAGAACGTTACTTCTTAACCCCCGGAAACCCGGAAATATATATGCCCAAAAACACCTGAATAAATACAAAACTCCCTTGACAAAAAAATCCGAGATAGCCATTTTATTCAGCTCGTAAAGCACAGTCAGAAAACACATTTTAAAATTTTATAGCCCTCTCCCCCGAACTCTAAAAAAATTCAATCTAATTGTTCAGAAAAAAATTCACTCAAAGATAAAATTCGAGATAGCCATTTTGATCAGCTTTTCAAGACAAGTCGAATAGTTATTTTCTGTTTATCTGTGACCTGTTAAACACAATTTAAATCCGGTGAAAAATCCCTTTCCAAATATACATTACCAGAAATTAACAAAAACTGCGTGTCGTAGTCATATACAGGTTCAAACATATGCAAGGCTTGGCGCATCCATTTTTCTTTTGGCTTCGCCGACTCGGATATTACCTAACTATTTTATATATATATTTAATTCAAAGATATTCATTCAAATCAGTCAAGTGTATGCTCATTCTACTCGTCTTAATAAGCTGAAAAAATAACTATTTCGAAATTTTGATTTGGTGAAATTGTATGTTTTTGCGTTGGGTTAAATTCGTTTTAATCAAAGATCGGAGTGAGGGACTAGAAAATTATGAATGGTGTCATCTGACTCTGCTTGACAAGCTTAATAAAATGTCTATCTCGGATTTTCTTGTCATGGGGATTTGTGTTTTCTCAGGGTAGGTTTTGGGGATTTTATTAATGTTTCGGGGGGGGGGGGCTAGAATATAACGCCTATGGTCATTTTTTCTAACGAAGCTTTTTTAATTGACTCTAGTCTCGAGTTTCTAGTTCCCCCTCAACACATATAACCAGCTCTGCGACTAAGTCACCAAACTAATTGTTATAATTGGGAAAAATATTTGAAAGCAAATTTTCTTCAAGTCGACTAAGCTCTCAACCAAAGAATAAGCATAAAACTACCAAACATTAAATTTGTCATTAGACATTAAACATTAGTTATAAATAAGATGAAACGAAATATATAATTTACTATTCAATTATCGAGTGATAGAAGAGAAGAAATTAAAGCATATTTGTGACTAACGTGAGACAAATGTTTTTATATCTCTCTTTCAAAGTCATTACACTCTTAATCGGTGAAAAAATAATTGAGTAAAACTTAAAATTGATTTTTTTAAATGAAAAAATGAGTAAAATGTTTCGTTTTTTATTTGAAAATCTTATACACATTCGTTATTCAACTTTGTCTCTATATAAAAGTTGAAATCATTCAAAAATTTTCAAATTAATGAGTATTAAGTTCTTTATCCTCAATAAAAATATTAATTTTTTAAAATGCATACTATAAACCATATTTATCAGTACGGTTCCCAGGTCTCAAGGATTCGCCAAGAAGGAATAGAGCTTTCTTCATGAAAAGTATACCTTGGTACCCCCTTTTACTTTTACAAGTTTTGTATAAGAATATAAAAATTTACTTTGGTCCCCCCTTTGCAAAAAATAAATTCTCAAGTAATGCTACAAACTTGACCTGGCAACTGTATTTACCAGTCGACTTTTAAAATTTTTTTTCATTTGTGCTTTAAAAAGGCTATATATTCAGAATATTCGTTTTAATTTCATAATGTTCATCTTAAACCTGTCTAACTGGAAACTTTCCGGACATAAAAATATTTTAAATAATTGTTTGCCACTTGATGGTGAGCTAGGTAGGTGTGGAACTGGCTACGATGATTAAAAGCGTTCTAGAAGGTTGAGTTAAGTGTAATTCCTTTAAGTACAACAAGCTAAGTGAATGACACTGTTAGCTTTTTATAAGCTCATCTCTCTCTCTCTCTCTCTCTCTCTCTCTCTCTCTCTCTCTCTCTCTCTCTCTCTCTCTCTCTCTCTCTTCTCTTTGAATTAAATTCATATCTTAATAAATAATAATTTAATTCGAGTTTGGATTTCGATTGCAAATTGATTCTTGATTTCATTCTTTTCAAGTTAATTAAAAGTTAGTGTGAATCTGTTTCATTTTGATCATCATTTTAATGATACTTACTTCATCGTCATAACAAGTGCCTAAAAGTAATGCACTAATTTTTCCGACATCCAGCTTAAAATCACACAATTTTGTTCATTTCATTTCTCAATTAATAAATTTATCACTTAAAATTTATCAATTTAGTCCATTCAGACGAATAGTTAAACATATCTTTTTATTCTTAAAACACAAAGTTCAATTCTATTAGTTAAGAGTTTTTTTTATTATCCTAACCATATAACATACTATGTTTACAGTTATGTGAAGAAACTACTTTTTTCAGGCGTTGTTAAGGGGAATAATATTACAATACAATTACTATTTACTTAAAATATCATATTTCATACATATTGAGCAATAGATGCCTGAAGCAATCTATGTTTCTGTGGGACTCATTTAGAGATAACAAGCAATATTCATTGTAAATCAACTTCAAAGGAGGAGTGAAATATTGATTTTATGGTACTTCAATTTAAAATGCCCATGGTAACTGCAATCAACACCTAACCACTTGCATAAAAATACTTGAAACGTTTATCTTGAAACGTTAAAATATTGATAATATGAAATTTATATCAGTCACAAGGTGTAGTATGTATGTACAGTACTGCTTATTTTTTGCTCTTTTATAGTGTTAAAAAATTATAAATCGAATGGATTTCGACGAATATTTTAACGACTCTGATAACCGAGGTCTGACCGCGGAAGCTTTCTATTCAACTGCTGGAGACTATACATTAATAAAAGGCAAAAATTATTTTAAATATACAGTAAATGACGTATTGGGCAGCGGAGAGTTTGGTTTCGCTTTTAAAGTGAAAAAAGATGATGGAACTGCCTTTGCTCTTAAGTTGGTTTTTGGAAATATTAATAGCCGCGACATGAAGCGTGAAATTCAAATTCTTTCAAGCATTAAACACCCGAACATTGTTACATTCATAGAACACGCGAAAATTACCTCTAAAAGTTCGTTGGTTAATATAAAAACAGAAATTCCATCCATAGCTATAGTTATGGAGCTTTGCGACGGCAATTTACATAAAATATTAGAGAAACGTATTGAAGTTGAAAATGACTGGAATAAATCAATTTTTCTACAAATTTTGAATGCACTTGGTTATATTCATTCACAGAGGATTGTTCATAGAGATTTGAAGCCAGAAAATATTCTTTATAATCTAGAAAATGGTCAATTTGTGGTCAAAATCGGTGATTTTGGTTTGAGTAAGATATGTACGCTTCGACCGACTATACCTTCAAGGAGTGTAGGGACGTATCGCTATATGGCACCAGAACTACAGTTTGGATATGTTTGTAACTACAGGTCAGATATTTTCAGCTTAGGTATTGTTTTGACCGAAATGTACACTCTTGAATCAGTGGAAAGTTGGATTGTTCCATTTCGGAGACGAAATTTAAACAAATTGATTGAAGTAAATATAAACCGAGATATTCTTCGCCTGGCGCTAAATATGACTAATGAAGATCCAGAAGAGCGACCTCAGAGTTGTGAGAGACTTAAAGAGCTCTTTACATTAATTGCGCCATAAAGGGTTCCACGATTTTTAGGATTTTCTATCAATAAAAAATAATTGATCATGATGACTTAATACGCTCAAAACTAAATTAATTTATACGCATTACTCAATTGTATATGTTAGAATCTTCCTATATATATTGCAAGATTAACAAATAACGGTAGATGATTATGAAGTTTTTTCACGATGAGAATAATCGTGAATCCTGTGAAAAATAAAAGATTACCATATATATTGAAATTACTATTGCTCTATCATTCATACATTTATTTAATCGATATTTTTGGTGTTTCAAACGTTGCTTAGTGATCGGTATTAGGCAGGAGTCTATCTGATTAATCAAGTAATCCGTTTCAACCGAAGGCTTATCCATCTCAATTCCTAAGATTTGCTCAAAATATAAATTATTATAAAATAAGGTGTCAACTTGAACTTGAAGATGGATGTCTCTCGTATTGACAAAATCTACCAGTTCGAAACCTTGAAATTGTTAATCTTAAACTCTTAGGATTAAAAAGATATTTAGTATTTTATGGACAATCTTATCAAAAGTTACTCTGTATTTTAATTATTTTCTTCAATGAAAGGTAAGGGGAGATTTATATATCAAATAAATTAAAGAGTAAGTTCTAGCGTCAGTCATCACTTGGCTTGAGTAAAGTAATTGAATGAGCTTTATTTTATTTATAGCTATAATATGTAATAGTACTAATCATTTAGTTGGATACTTAGATTTAGGAGAATAATTGTTGATTAAAAATAGAGCAGTTCAAATGAAGACCTCCAAATTATGGTTTTAAAATTTTTTATCGATAAAACACTTTAGTAACTTTTGGTCGCCCGGATTAGGTTGATTGGGAGGTTTTCGGGAGAGCTGGGGTTCCATTTAGGGTATTAATCGATTCAGCTCAAAAAGCAAAATAAATGACCAAAAGCGCTATATTCTAACCCCTAGAAAATAGCGAAAACCCCTAGAACTAAACCCATAAACATACAAACCCCCACGCTCATAATAAAAAATCTGAGATAGCCATTTTATTCAGCTTATCAATCAAATTCACAAGACAACCTTTAAAATTTTCCAGCCCAAGCTCTGAAAAAATTCAATCTAATAGGAACAAAATGCAAATTCAAGATAACAATTTTAATCAGCTTTTCAATACGAGTCTTATTATGTTTTTTGCGATCACCGCACATGGGCAAATGGGGGAACGTTCCCAGGGAGCTAGAAACTCGAGAGAGGTGCCAATCGATTCAACTCAACTAGCGAGGCTTATAATACAATGCGCTACTTTTTAGCCCACCAGAGCCTTTTCAAAACCCCCTAAAACCCTCATGATAGAACACAGTCTTCGGCTTCGCCGACTCGGATATTAGCGAATGAATTAATATATATATATATATTAAATTTAAAGCTTGTAGCTAAATATATACTCACTCAAATTAGTCAAGTATATGCTCATTTGACTCGTCTTGACAAACTTTTTAAAATTTTGATTTTGTGAATGTTTATTCTTTCTTGTTGGGTTGAAGTCGTTTTGATCAAAGAAAGGGTGTCTGAAAAATTATGATGGTGTCATTCGACTGTGCTTGTTAAGCTGAATAAAATGGCTGTTCCGAATTTTTAATTAGGGGATTAGTAATTTTTTTGGATTGTTTTGAGGGTTTTTACCAATGTTCCGGGGGAAGCGGACTAGAATATAGCACCTATGGTACTTTTCTTATTGAGCTGATACGAATGACACTCTCGACTTTCTAGGACCCCCTGAACACCCATTACAAGCTAATGAATTTTGAACTAGATTATAAAAAACATGAAAATTTTATTTTCTGTAATAATTGCATTAATAAAACAATTCGATTATATTAAAATTATGTAAAGTTTCATCGTTATTAATTACTTATTAACTAGTGAATGTGCACTATGTGTTGCCTCTTGGTTTGTGGACCTATCCGTCGTAGCTCCGAACCTAACTTTGCCGAACTCAAATGAATTTTATATGAATTTCTATGTGAAATTTCATCAATTTAATTATTGAAGCACTTCTTTTTTCTTATTTCATTCTACTGGAAAAAAATGAAAATCTAAGCTTAAAATTTTCTAAACTATTGCGAAAGTTATTAAATTCACAGAGTATTTATTTTCTTTACTAAATTTATAATAAATTTTTGTCTGCAACAAAGGATAATATATATTTCTATTATTTTGAAATCAAGGGAGTGCAACAAAGCCTTTTACAATAAAACCTCCTTATGATAACGAAATGATTAGATATCATTTAGATGAAACCTCTTATGAATTTAGTAATAGGGCCGTCAATCGATTCTGTCGGTTTTATTTTTTGAATAACTTCTAAACCTATTTAGATATTTTGATTTTGTAAAC
>JAQFZT010001455.1:0-15128 GCA_034696325.1 Camisiidae sp.
TCCTCTATTTTCAAAACCAATTTCTCGTTTTCATCTGTAAGTAATTTAATATCTTTTTCTTTACAAGAAATTTGATCCTTTAATTGAGCCAATTCTGTGTTCAATAATTCCAAATTATTTTCCAAACTTTTAATAATAGAATCAGATTTATCTATACTTTCTTTGAGAGATTGGATTTCATTATTAAGTCTTTCGGTTTGATAGGTTAGTAATTTGTTTTGATTTCGCATAAGATCGCAGTCATTACTCATATTTTGCATCTTCAGCTTTAACTGATCGTATAATTGTTGACGTTTTTCGATAAGTGTTTGTAATTGAATGACTTGATTAGTTGATTTTTCACTAATTTCCTTATATTGTTCTAATTTTTCTTTAAGACATACATTTTCTTCAAACATGCTTTGATTTTGTTGAGTTTGTAACTTGTTTTGATCGGACAGAAACTGACAATCAGTTGCCATATTCTCTACCTTTAGCTCCAACTGATCGCATAACTTCTTCCATTGGCTAATGCTTTCATTTGTTTCTTTATTCAAAACTTCCATGTTTTTGTTCAGCTCTTCGTTGAACTCAAGAATCACATCATATTCTCTCTTCTTTTCTTCTAAAGCTTTTTCGACATCAGATAACTTGATATCAACGATACAATCGAGTGACTCTCCGTTTGTGTTAGAGTTGAGTGAATACAAAAATTTAGAAATGGATTGATTGAGATCATCAACTGATATACTCGACTCGTTGTGCTTCCGGTGCTCTTCTCTACATATTTCCACCAATTCATGCAATTCTGACTTTTCTGTCAATACTTTTTCCAACTCTTTCTTATAATAATTACGACTCTCTTTGATTTCATTCATTTCTTCTATAATAGCATTTTGGTTTTCGACAATACTTTTGCATTGATTTAAAGACTTTTTCAATTTATTGATTTCAATGTGTTGTAAATCATTTTTATTGTGAAGTAATTCTATTTCTTCTAATTCTGTGTTTAATCTCTTATTCAAGAATTCATTTTTGTTTTGCGACTCAATTAAAGTGAATGAGATTTTCTCTAATTTATCTCTCAAAACCTCGTATTCACTCAATTCTACACTTTTATATGACTTATCTCTCAATTGTTGAATTGCTACGTTCTGTTCACCAATTTGTTTGTCTTTGAGGAGAACTTCTTTAGTAATAGATTCCAAATGACTCTCGAGTTCATCGATTCTAAAGAGAGCTTCTCTTAAATCGTTTTTCAAATCTCTATCACTTTTATCCATAACTTTATTAATTGATTACTAAATATTGATAATAAAAATAATAAAACTATTAAAATAACGTTAATTAATGTTTGAATTGTACAGAATATTAAAAATAATTAATAAAAATATGTTATTATAATGACAAACAATTGAACGCTTTTCTGTTTTAAATAATTTAAAACACTTTCAAACGAATGATAAACAACTGTTTGACTCGTGATTGGATTATTATGTAATTATGAGAAAGTGAGTCAAAACCTTTCGTACTCTTATGTATTTTCAAGACTTTTTAAATTTGATTTCTAACCAATTATAGAGCTAAAGCAATGACACAAAAAGGATCAAAAGTAACAATACATATAAAATATACTCTTTCCAAATGAATATTTAAGTCTAAATCGTGAGGTCTGATTGGCTGCTAAAGTGTAGTGACTTTTGACTATAAGATGGCGCTAAATGTCTGCTTCCAAACAAATTTACTCTTAAGATAAATATTGTGAAAACTGATTAAATTGATTGAATACAAGTTTAATTAATATTTAACTTAATATTTATACTATCATTGATTATCAATTGAAAAATAATGTGGTATTTGAGTCGATTTATAAATGGAAACATAAATTGTTTATTAAAAAGTAATAACTTATTATTGAATACAATTGAAAAGTCATGGATTGTAACGACAACTAAACTATCAAAAGAAGGCGACAGAAGAGCAATGATTAACTCAATGCCAAAAAAAGATGATGGATCGCAGGGAGAGAACCAAATAGAAGTGGATATGGGCGGTTATAACAAAGTTTGCGAATTTCCCACTCCAGACACTCCAAACCGAGTCTTCGATAGCATACTCTTTAAAGACTTACCTATTATGCACATTCAGACCACTAAAAACAATACAATATTAACGTTGACTCGAAGTAATGGCAAGTTTATATTGACGCGTTCGTGTGGAATGGAAGGCTTTAAGAACTGTCGTAAAGGCACTAACGTTGCCGCTCAGGTCACTGCCTTAGCTATGAGTACCAGAATTCTTAAAATGGGTTATAAAACAGTTAGAGTTTGTGTCAAAGGTTTAGGACCTGGAAGAATGTCTTCTATCAAAGGTTTACAAATGGGAGGAATTAATATTGTATCCATTACTGACACCACTCCTATCAGTGAATTTCCAAGCGCGAGACCTCCAGTCGCCAAAAGTCTATAACTATCTATAGATTCCGTTTCAAATGCAATTCTTATCGATTAGTTTTTCACAAATTTAATTCTCATTCAAAATAAAAAAATGTTTTAGTTTATAATTTAAAAATTATAGCAATTTTTGTCATTAAATATTCAATACAATTGTTGAAAATAAATCAATTCACTTTTGAATTAATGCTACTTCTCCTTCACTAGTTATAAGCTTTTTATGGCTTTTAATCTTGTTTTCAAACTTTTCCGCAACTCTTTCTTTACAATAGTCTTCATTAGATTTGTATACTTTGAGAACCTGTAATGGGTTAGAAAAGATTCAATCCATAAGAGGTTCAGGTTTTCATGAGTTGACAATCAAAATACGATACCTTTTTCCTAAGTTTTCTGACAGACATCTTATTATTTTCATTCTTCTTCAATATTTCAACTATTATTTTATTCATTTTTAACTTTTGTTTTGTCTCACAATTAGAATCGAGAGTTGAGTTTTGAATACTTTCGTCAAATTTGTCTTCACTCAAAGATTCAGATTCGTTATGAATTTGTTTGCTTTTTTTGGTGGCATTCAAGTCATCGATTTCTGATTGATTTAACTCTCTTTTATTGTTACCATTTGTTGTGCTCTCAGTTTGATTACTGACAGTATTTGAGTGATTATTAGAATTAAAAGAATGATTATTGGAGTCAGTTTTGGTGGCGCTCTCGAACATATCCCACATCTGTTGTATATAATAATCATTTCTAACTTTCACACAATTTTTAACAAAATTGAAAAACTTTTGTTTCTTTCGCGGAATGTTATCGAAGTCTAAAAGTCTTTGCATCAAATCGTTTATATGTTTATTAGCATTCGATTCATTGATGGCAGTCTTTATTTTCTACAATTAGAGTCAAAGTGATTAATAAACAAGAATTGTTAACTTCAAAACTGATCAATTCATACTTGAATCCAAACTTCTTGTTTAAGTTTTCCTTTTTGTGAACTTTCTTTAGCTTTGAAATCAATTCCTCCGTATTTCTGGTCTTCAGAAACGCATTCATTGTGGGAATTATAGGCGCTTCCGCTGAAGACAAATCAATGGTTAAAATTGATTATTATTGTAATCAACAAAATGTTATGAAAACAATTAATGACTGATAACTCACACGAAGTCTTTTCCGCAATCCATACATGAAAGTATATTTGTTCGACATTGAGATAAGTGTTTATCCACTTTATTCTTCTTGAGAGCCTCACCACAAGCATTACATGTGAAAAATACCATTATTTCTAAATTTCTTTAGTTTTATTTATTTATAAATACTTTTTAAATAACAAATTGTTATTATGAAAAAACGTGTTAATGTTTATCAATACACGAGTAAACGTGCGATCAGTAAATACTGTTATGAATATAACTAGTATTTGTGGAACCCTTTAGTAAATGGTTTGTTTTAATACAAAATTTCAACTACATTTCAAAGTTACAGTAAATAAGGAATAAAAAACTTCTTTAACTTTATAATTTGAATTTTATCTCTACAATAAATAAAATGTATTTAAATGTTTGACTCACGAGTTAGTAAATCAAAACTTTTATTACAATAGAAAAATATTTACTTCAAAATTAAATGACTTAATCTTCAAATCATAATCATATGGTATTAAAAGTTTTCTACTTTTTGAGAAATGTTTTTCTTGTCATTTAGGCTTCAATTATTAAAGTTGTCTAATATTAATAAAAATTTGAATAAAAATCCAATTGACTACTAATTACTTAAAACTTCTCGTTTATTTGAATATATTATTGAATTTGAATAACAATTAATGCGTAAAAGTTTTACAAACGAATAAATCACAAGAACTGAACAGTTATTCAGAGATAGTTATATAAATACACGTATTTTGAGATGAATTTACAAGTTATTTAAGAATAACAATAGAAACTAATAAAATTTGATTGATAGCTAACATTCTCTTAAAACTTATTTAAAAATATCTCTAATGATGACTTCCCAAAAGCCTAAGTAAAAACTTGGGTGTAAACAAAAATATCATTCTTTTGCCAAAAGGAACAAAATATCCGTTTAAAGGGATGTAAGACAAGAACCGCTTTTCAATGAAACCGAAAATCTGATCGAAAGATTCTTTTTCTTTGATTGCTGTTGAAGTTGACTTTACACGCCAATGCTTTTCGTTTGGTTTCAATTCCATTTGCATTCCATTGAAATGAATTTTCATGTCCTCAACTCTATTCTCAAACTTAATCTGTAATTGATTTAATTGTTTTATTTCTTCGTTCATAGCTTTCATCCTATTCTGTAATTCTTCATTCAATCTCTCCTTTTCTTCTAAAGCTTTTTCGACATCAGATAACTTGATATCAATCACACAATCCATTGACTCTCCATTATTACCATTAATTGAATCCCAAAACTTGGAAATCGATTGATTGAGATCTTCAACTGATATATTGGACTCGTTGTGCTTCAGGTCTTCTCTATAAATATCAATCAATTCGCATAACTCTGACTTTTCTGTCAATACTTTTTCCAACTCTTTCTTATAATAATTACGACTCTCTTTGATTTCATTCAGTTCTCCGATAATAACATTTTGTTTGTGGACAATACTTTTGCATTGATTTAAAGACTTTTTCAATTTATTGATTTCAATGTGTTGTAAATCATTTTTATTGTGAAGTAATTCTATTTCTTCTAATTCTGTGTTTAATCTCTTATTCAAGAATTCATTTTTGTTTTGCGACTCAATTAAAGTGAATGAGATTTTCTCTAATTTATCTCTCAAAACCTCGTATTCACTCAATTCTACACTTTTATATGACTTATCTCTCAATTGTTGAATTGTTATGTTTTGTTCACCAATTTGTTTGTCTTTGAGAAGAACTTCTTTAGTAATAGATTCCAAATGACTCTCGAGTTCATCAATTTTAAAGAGAGCTTCACTTAAATGGTTTTTCAAATCTCTTTCACTTTTATCCATAACTTTATTAATTAAAAGATATTAATAAAAACTATTTATCGATAATTAATTAATGGAAAACACATTTAAATTTTGGACAACAAAAGCAATAGAAGTGAATGAAGTGATGGACGAATGGAGTCTCGCATACAATACTTGATTAAATGAACTAAAACTTGATTTCGTTGTTTATTATGTTTTTATTCATTCTTTTAAACTTTTAAAATAAGTACTTATTAAACGAATTAATAGCAAAACTTTTCCAAACTTTTTCTGCTTGTGATTGGATTGTTATAAAGGATTAAATTATGATTGATTTCCTTCTATTGTTTTGATGAAATTTAGTACTATTTTAAGTAAGAGTTTATGGCGTCTACTACTGCATAACTGAAACATTAAAAAGTTAAAATTGTTTTTTGTTGATAACGTGTACTTACTATAAGGGATAAGAAATAATCATTGATTGAATGATTTGTAAATATTTATTAGATTTCCGCCCATTTCTAGTATTTTGATCGATCAGTTCAAAGGTGAATGCGTTTGAGTCCAAACTAAACATTGACTCAAACATCAAAACAATACAAATAATCACAATTTGATTAAAATAAGAGTTTTTATAATTAATTTTGAGATCAAGTGTTTTGAGTTTTATATAAAGAATGGGTTCAATAGTATTGACCACTTTATCAGTATTTTTGGGAATGTTTTTTGTATTTATGGGTTCAATAAAATTGAGTCAACAAATCAATCGTGAAATGCATCGCGAAATTCGCCGTAATTTTGTTCAATACGCGAAAGTTTTTCCGTTGGCCAACGCTTTAGGCTTTAAAGTGTCGGCAAAAGTATTTCGATTGACTATCGGTTGGATTGAATTAATATCCGGTATTGTATTGGCTTTCGTTCCCGGAAAACTCAAACAAATCGCTAACTTTATACTGGTTTCCATTACTTTTGGTGGTATTTATACTCATTTCATGATTGGAGACAGATTTGAGAGTAAGTCATAATCACATTCACATCTTTTATTAATCCATTCATGTCTTTATTATAAGGAATCGCGCCATCGATTGTCTTCACTTTAATGCTTTGCTGTCGTCTTATAGTTCACTATCAAGTAAAACGTCGTGAAGTCGTTTCTGCTACTGAAGAGCAGAAGAAAGAAAATTAAAACTTAATCATAAGAAATGATAACTTTTTCATAATAAGTGCACAAAAAGAATATGATTTTTGTTGATTGACTGAAAGATTTTGTTGAACTCATCTTTACATAATTGTTTTGATCAGTGAATTATAAACAGTTAAAGGAACATAACTTTTATAATGTTTGAAATAGTGAGCGGAAGACTGATTGGCGGTGAAGAGCCGTGTTTTGTGATTGCAGAGTGTGGTCAGAACCATAACGGAGACATGAATATTGCTATGAATCTGATCAGTGAAGCCAAACATACAATAAGTGCCGATTGTGTCAAATTTCAAAAAAGTGATTTAATATCTAAATTCAATGCCAAAGCTTTGAGTCGTCCATATGTTAGCATTCATTCGTGGGGCTCTACTTATGGTGAACATAAAACACATCTTGAATTTACAAATCAACAGTTTATTCAATTGAAAACATATGCCGAAAATGAGGGCATAGTATTCACTGCTTCTGCAATGGATAAAAAGTCTTTAGAATTTTTAGTACAAATAGATGTGCCGTTCATTAAGATTGGGAGCGGAGATATTAATAACTATCCATTAATAGAATTGGCAGCCAATCAAAAGAAGCCATTAGTTGTGTCGACGGGAATGCATGGCTTTGATGTGGTTAAGACTGTTTACGAGTCAATAATCCCAATAAATAGTCGCTTATGTATAATGCATTGCGTGAGTGCATACCCCACACCTTTTTCAGATATCAATCTTAGAGTGATTTCTGACTATCAAAAGTGCTTCCCTTCAGCTGTCATCGGCTACAGTGGCCATGAGTTGGGGTCTCATATAAGTATAGCGGCCGTGACTCTTGGCGCTAAAGTGTTAGAACGCCATTTGACACTCAATAAGACTATGAAAGGTACAGATCATTCGGCATCTCTTGAACCCAATGAATTTCGTGATTTAATCACTCAAATAAGAGATGTAGAGTTGGCTCTATCGGGTCCGCATAAAAAAGCGAGACAACACTCTGAAATGATTTGTTATCGAAAATTAGGAAAATCATTAGTTGCCAAACAATTCATCTCCAAAGGAACTGTTTTGTTGCCCAGTTTTATTGATATAAAAGTTGCCGAACCTTTTGGTATTCAAGCGCACGATATTTCAAAAATAATTGGCCGAACAGTCAATAGAGATATTCAATTTGATGAAAGTATTCAATACAATCATCTTAATTAGAATTTAGGCTAAGATTTCTCAATTCAATTCAAATTTTATAAATATAAAATCAATCATCAAATTTATTATACTCTCTGTACTCAACTTATTATACATTTATAATGACTTATTTTGTAAATTATTCGTAGCTATCATTTTATTTATGGTTTCATTTTGTATAAAAAGTTTAAATAAATAAGTTTTATTTAATATAAGCATTAAATTATTTCAAATATTTTAGAGTTTTATTCAATAACAAAGATTAGGAAACGAAATATTCATATAAAGTTTGGCACATCATTCAAAACTTTTATACTTTTTGGTGGCAATCATTCAATTGTTTAGAACTTTCTTCAAATCCAGTCCGAAATTCACAATTATTTGGTTCTAAAGTTATTGCAATTTTCATATCAGACAAAGCTTTGTGAAAACGACCTTAACTTACGATAAATAAGAGTTAAGCCATTAATAAATAAATTTGTAGAGTTTGAAGAAAACTCACTCATTCTGTAATGAATAGTTCCTCTATTATAAAAAGCAACCGCAAGATTGGCATCCAATTCAATAGCAGTGGTGTAATCATTGATCGCTAATTCAAACTCAACTGATTTATAAAAGAGATGTCCCCTATCGTTGTATTGAACTGCTATCTCTTCACATCTATTTAAGTGATGAGCAAAAGCAACAAAAGTTTACTTATGCTGTTTTTAGAAACTTCAATACTTTAAGAGCTTGATTAGAAACTCAAAAAGTTTGACTCTTGTCTAGAATAATACTTACAGTTCTTTTATCTTATTTTCATTACCATTCGTTTGTTTTAATAATTTTAATGTATTTTCCAATTTATTTATTTTTTCAGAAATATCTGTCACTGTTTTCATGATTTCCAAAGCGATAAAAATGTAATTGATTTTAATTGAAACTCAACATTATTTTGAGCATAACATTAGGTCACGTGACGTGCATATGCTATAAAACATGGTAATGAAGAGAACGCACAATTTGAACATGACTTAAATTTAGTCATAGAAAGTTTGAGGTTTGGGAACAGAAAATCATAATTTTATTCCATTTTTATAGGTATTTAAAATAAATTACTAATTAGATATTTTAGATAAAACCATAGATTTTAATCGAAAAACAGGATAAACTTTGATTTGCATTAAATCGATACCAAAAATTAGGAATTTTGTTCTTTGAGTATAAGTTATTATGATTTACTGGTGGGATCATTCAATTTACTGAAATATTTAAGCTTTTCTTCGGGATTAGGAATGATAGTATCTCCGCCTGGTTTCCAACCGGCCGGACAGACCTCTCCGTGTTGGTCAGTGTATTGAAACGCCTGAACTAATCTCAAAGTTTCGTCAACAGAACGACCGACTGGCAGGTCATTCATTGTTATCTTTAAAAATCAAATAAATATAATTCAATTTGTTTGACAACTATTGTTATTATGAATTCAAAGTTCAAGACTAATAATCAACATTACCTGACGTAAAATACCTTTCGGGTCGATAATAAATAATCCTCTAAAAACATTTAAAAGACATTTTAAAAACATTTTGGCTCAAGAATGATAAGAATTGATTAATTTTTAAAGTATAATTTGAATTTAACCTTAAAGTATGGCCGAGATCTTCGAGATATACTCCATAATCTTTAGAGATTTGATGTGTTAAATCTGAAAGTAATGGTATGTTGAGAGGGCCGAGTCCTCCCTGTTTTCGGGCAGTTTTAATCCTTTCAATAATAATTAACTCAATTAAAAAATGGTTAGATTTTGCTGTGGAATTCAGCGGATATTGTTGTGAATCACGTTCAAGAATAACACTTCATTTACTAATACCTGATCTTAACTTTGAATAAAAGTACCGGTATTTCTGATCATGATTTTGAACAATTGAAACTAAATTCCTCAGTAAAAGACAAAGAATAAACTTTATTATATTGAATACCAGGCGAGATGAGTGAATGGCGAGTCTACAGAGCATGCGATCACTTCGGTGTTTATAGCCTTAAACTCATTGATACGATCACTGAATGCTATTATTTCTGTCGGACAAACAAATGTGCTGTCAATGAAATGAAAATTGAATTTAATAACTCTTGTAAATGACTTTCGTTGAAATAAAGTGCTCACAAATCTAAGGGATAGAAGAAGAAAACGACATATTTTCCTCTAAATTGAGTTAATTTTAATTCTTTGAACTCTCCGTTGACAACAGCGGTTGACTCCCAATTTGGGGCTTCTTTTGAAACTATTTAATTAAATCATTAGTTAAACAATAAATATGAACAATAGTTTTGCATACTTTGAGTTTTACTCCAATGCATGTTATGACCACTTGAGGAAGTTCTGGTCTCTTGTGGATAGACATGTCCGCCACCAAAAGAATAGCATTGAGAGGACAAGTCTTGTTGACATCTAATAAAACAGATGTTCAATAAAACAATAATAGAGTTAATTAGTTTCATAACTAATCAAAAGGCACTTTCATATGAATATTGAGAATATGTTTCATACAAAACAATGTTTTAAAAAGAGACGTGTTGTCGAAAGTTATTGCTTATAATTCTCTCAAAGCTATGGTTACGCTTTCGTTGCTTAAGGTATTTGTCTCAAAATGATTGGCTCAATAGAGGCGCTCATCAAGTTTTCAAAAGTCTTACTTAAGTTTAACTATTAATTAAATCAATTCATATCAACTAAATAATTCATGTGCACATTAAAGTTGTTTTAAATCATAAAAATTAGTTTAAATTTCATCATAAACTTAATATTACAGTAATTGTATTATTCAGTATCACTAATAATAGACCCGATCCGCTAAACAATATTTATAGCCTTCAAAAATTGTCTCAGACTATGAAAAAAATACAAATCTAAAGTTTTTCTCTAATTATCTAAGATGTTAAAGAGGAAGGTTTTCTAATTTGAATGAATACTAATTTTATTAACAGTAAAGGCTAGTTTCAAATTCAAAGAAATCAATCTGAAGTCTTATATGAATAAACTGTAACAAAAAGTTTCAAAGGATTCTCTAGTAGTCTCTAGAGTAGAACTTTTAAAAAATTGGACTGAAAAACATTGAATTTCTTGAAAAACGTTGAAAAACTTTTGTAAGTCTTGAAAAGAACAATATTGTTATATTGATGAAAAAGTAAACTAACAAATAGGGCTTATAGTATGCATGAATCTATATAAAAAATTTCCACTTTAAAGCTTATACAAAAAAGTGGTGAAACGCCAAAGTAAGAACAAGTTCCATATCATAAACAAAGTTGATAAGGGCCAAAATAAGGGCCAAAATAAGGGCCAAAATAAGGGCCAAAATTATAGTTGGCGTTTCGCCACTTCTCTTCTATAAGCTTTCATTTATATATCAACTGATGAGACATCAAGTTTTTGTTGTAAAACTTTACAATTACCTCAAATTCTTAGAGTTGTCATAAATAAAATCACTTCATTGAATGAGTAAACTAATTATAGTATTTTTGATTGATTTTCTATTAAAATGTAAATAATTTCTATTAAATAAGTCATTCAAATAATACTCAGTCATTATGAAAATGAATGAATATATAAGTATTTTGTTTTGCAACTTTATTAAAGTACTCTCACAAATAGAGTTCTCGTTAAATATTGTAATTGTATTAAAATCATGACGAATTGAATGTTCAAACATTTATGCCATTTGAAAGGGGCAGAGTATTAGCATTTCAAAAAAATTGTTATATGAGTTTCCACATTATATTGAAGTTGAGGTACGGCTTGAACGCTGGCAAATGGGGTTTTACATGGCATGGAATATAGATAAACCTCTGTTTTCAGATCCATATCGTATCATTTCATATGAGTGTTTTCGGAAGTGCTTTCAATCCTAAAAATTTGATTCACTTCTATGAACTTTTTCAGAAGGATCACAAAGAATTCAATATCTTTCAAGAAGATCTTAAAAAGAAGGCTCAAAAACTTTACAGCATTTATGCAAATCCTTTATTCGCTCAATAAAATAAATTTAGACCTGATTATAAAATCAAAATATGTCGACTCCAGTGGATGTGGAGTTGGAATGGATAATTGTTTTTTTCACTGGAGTTGGAGTGGAGGTGGAGGAAGGATTTTTACAGATTTGGTACACTAGGAATGAACGATAGACTATTTTATTGCGATTCGGATAATTCGGTTTTCGTTTTGGATTTTTTTAGTGTTTAATAAAATACCTAAAAATGTTTGCGGCACTCATTAAATAATTAATGTTTCAACAAATATTTCTTCGAATTAATAGATTATTCTGAAGTTGAAAAGCTCCGTAAAAACGAATATAAGAGAAATATTTGAGATAACAATTAGTTGTATTTAAAAAAATCAAGTCTTCAAAATAATACATATAAACATTTATTATAATAAAGCAAAAATAAAATTTATTTTCTCCTTAAATTGCGAATGAATTAAATTTTTGAAAATGTTTACAATGAAGTCATTGAAATGAATTTATTTCTAAGATTAAGTATAGATCAAAAGAGTCTGAATTAACTTAAAATATAAGATTGTCTGTCGAAGACTTCATACAATGAATAAGTGGATAAAGAGCTAAAACAATAACTTTAATTACAAATAATTGATTAGAAACAGTCTATATTGTTAGAGTTGCAGTTTTGACGAAAGAACTGATGAAAATGTCATTTTTTCGCTACCAATAGTCATACGAATATTAGATATATATGAAAAGAGTTTGTCTGCATCGATATCATCGGGAAGTTTAGTCAAAAATTGAGCCAAGTATATAAAATCAAGATTAAGTAATACATCGTAATACATCGCAAGTATACCCAAAGCGGCGCGAAATATGAATTCATCGCCATCTCTGAGAAAGAGATCCCACACTCTGCTCGCGACGTCCAAAGGAAGAGAACGACTAAATAATGTGTAAATATAGTCAACTAAATATAAATCTGGAGTCAAATTATGTTCATTGAAGTGTTTGTACAGTTTTGGCAAATTTTCTTTAAAAAATTCTTCATATGTTTGATAGTAAGCATTCATTACTGTTTGATTAACTCTAAAAAATGATAGCAATAATTGATTATTAAGCAGATTAGAGAAACAAATGAAGGCTTGAGACGATTCCATGTTTAACAAAAGCATTGCTGCCAAGAATGACATTCCTTGTGAGTAACCGATATCTGGTCTATAAGTGACATAAGCGCCCAATACTTCGCTCAACACTTCATGATAAGGACCAGACTCTTGAAAGAGACCCAATTGAGGAAAAGTACGCGAAACGTCTAATTTTATCAAATCTGCAGCACTTTCTCCGCTATACTCGTCTTCACATTTACTAATTGTGCTATTTTTGGTCCAAACTTTCTCTTTGGAACGATTTAAACATATCTCATAGAGTTCTTCAGTTATATTTAACTCATTATTGATGGCCAGAATCCATACTTTCTGCCTGACTAATGATGGGATTCCAGACCACCACAAATCACGGGTTTTCTTATTAGACTTGAATTTCTCCCAATTGGGAAGGATATCATTAGTCCATTGCTTAATGGCTACGATAACTTGCTCTTCTTGTTTGTGCTGCTTTTGAATCAACTTCTTCTTCAATTTGAATTCTTTCAATTCTTTTTTCCGGACCTGTTTTATCATTTCTTCGTATTCTAGTTTATGTTTCTTCTCCTCATCTTCAGGTTTGGCCGGAAGATTAGACGGACGGTTCTCTAGTATTAATGCTGTGGTTGATGTGATATTTACACAATTTATGGTACCATTAATTCCATTCTTATGATTAGTATTAGAGTTACTTGTGTTTCGCTTTACTTTACTAAAAAAACTTTGAAGAGAAAGAGTAAACAATTTCTTTGGTTTTGAGTCAACAGATCCACCATTAGATTCACAATCATCTAAATTAAGAGACGAAATACTTTCGTCATTTGATATATTGTCTTGATTTGTACATGACTTGTAATCGTCTTCGTCTTCAAGTGAATGAACTTTGATTGAGTCCAACACTGATAACTCATTATCTTTACGTTGAGATTCATTTCTGTTGAATAACTGCTCTGGACTTTGTTCGGTGTCATCAACCAATTCATTACTCTTTGAGAATATTTTGAAATTATCACCAAAACTATTATCGTTCGCATCGAATGTTAATATCCTATCGACAGCACAGTTGTTATCATTATTAGAGTTCAAGTATTCATTACGAGCTATTAATTTGACATTCAATTCAGGGCTACAATTGTCGAGTTTGAGATTCAATAAACCATTTTTCTTGACTCCGTTCTGATGATGAAATCCATTCTTCACTCCATTTATGCCATTATTATGATTATTGAATGTGTTTTGAAGGAGTAATTGTTTAGTAATGGGATCGTAAACAAGAGGCACTTTATCAAGAACTGCATCAATAGTCGGACTTTCAATTGAATCAATTGAGACAATAATACCCTTACATTTTGGTTCCCGTTCTGTCACTACTATTGAAGAAAATGCCGAAGACATGCATTTCTCACATGTTTTACAATCATTTATTGATTCAGACAATTGCTGTTGAGGTGAAGACAACAAATATTTGCCATTCAATGAACTCAATTGTGGCACAAATTTTTCATTATCATTATAATTATCATTATTAGCATTACTGCTATTCTTCTCATCAAATCTAATGCATTCACACATTTGACTTACAAAACAATTTTCTTCTCTTTTTCTTTAGTCTTTTCTCAAATCGATTGAAAACAATAAAATTATTGATGAATAAGCAAAGAATGAATTGATAATATATTGAATAATATGAACACGAATTGTGTTAAATGGCAAACGAGTCCACAATTGAGGCCAAAAACTACTTGTTTGATAACATTCCAAACCAATGTCCTGAGGCGTTCATCACTTCCCAATAACCCTTAAATAGATTTCAGAAACAAATTAAATAACAATTCATAACATTTTAGTCTTATTTTAATCTTTCATTCAATTTTCAAGTCATTATTCAATTAAAAAATTGTTACGTTTTATATTTAATAATCAATTAATAATTTAATCAAAATATTGTTTGACTTACTTATGGATTATATTTAATTAAACAATAAAATGTGATTAAATATAACAGAAATTCATTGAAATAATTAAATGATTTGCTGAACGAAATACTTGTTGAATGACTCAATTCTATGAATAATAGGCGTTAAACATATTTTTCATCCAAAAGTGATATCAATATCGATATGAGTAGAACTTTTGCGAAGCTTTCACGACAACAATAGTATTAAATTTCTATTTCTATTTCTATTTCTATTAAACATAAATAATAACGTAATCACACCCTAAATATATACTCATTTATTATCAGTTTATAAAC
>JAQFZT010001456.1:0-15127 GCA_034696325.1 Camisiidae sp.
ACCGAGACTCGAGACTCGAAGGTAAAAAAATTTCGAGACTCGAGAATCTCATTTCTCGAAAATACCGACCACTAATTATAAGTGAAGTAACGTAACTCTCGAGTTTTGAAAAGCTTTAGCTATTTAAATAGCTAAAAGATTGATATAAGACATTTAGATAAATTTAATGTCAAGTATAACTCCAGATATATTGGGTCTCAAAAATTTTGTTTCCAAGTTTTGAATCTCGGGCTTCAGGGATAAAGAACTTTCGGCAGAAATGCCTCTCAAGTGTTTATAAAAGAAATCAAACTGAGAATTTTAAATCACAAAAAAAGAAATATATGAACAAAACATTTTTAGGCTCATGTCTCAAATGCATTAAAAAGTGAGTGCGCTATAAGTGGAAATGAATTATTCCTAAAAAATTGAATTTTTTGATATATGCACATGTGCTAATAGACGGAATTTAGGCATCAATTCCACCTATAAGTACATGTGCAGAAGCGGGCTTATATGTTAATTAACATTAAGGAACAGGTACAAGATCATAGAGAATATTTTTAGAATTTTAATCTGTAACAGATTGTCAAATTGTGCGTTACATTCATATTCTGAGCTCTAAAATCCATTTAAGTCACATTTTGCATTCATTCAAAACATTATTCTAATATAGAAGGATTGGTTCATTTTTTTAATCAATTATTATATTTTGAATCTAAAATTAATGCAAGAGAATCAACACTTGATCAAAAGCTATCAAAATTGGCCGAAAATTTAGCTTTTCCTATAAATGGGGGTCAAAAAAGATATCATTTTTTATAATCTATTGACCAAATGAAACAACGCTATTATACAATACATGCCTACAAATAATTTTTATATTGCCCAAAATGAAGCAAAATATATGTAAAAGTTCACGTAAGATTCTGAGCTTTGAACCTAATCTACATATTGATCAAATGTTGTAAATTAATTCATTAATAGTGTGTTTTTTTATTATTCATTATAATAAAACGCTAAGATATCACTTATCAATGATTTATAACTCACAAAACTTCTCGAAAATATACAAAAACAAACTGTAAAATTTTTTAAAGTTCAAAATATATTACGAGTACATTCTAAATAAGTCATTCATATTTGTAAGTCATGTTTGAATGTCATGTAACTAATTATGAGATGTTTATCAGCATAAACTTTATGGTATTTAAGGTAATAGAATCTAAAATACCTGTTCTTCCGATACCAGCACTGCAATGAACTATTAATGGGTGTCATTTCTAAAGAGAATCCATGGATTTTACACCATGCGATTGATATTCTCTTATTTTAATTCGTAAGTCCAGTATTGTCTGAACCCTCTGGATATATATTGAAGAGAAAACAAACTAAAGCTCTGCTTTTGTAGCAATATATCAATTATTAATTTACTTTCAAGCAAACGGTGTTCAAATACATCTCTTTATATTTGATTTCAGGATGTTTTTCAGCCACTTTTCGACAACATTGAAGGAACAGTACATCAGACATACGCCTATATTAGAGTATAAATAGATTGAATTCAATACAAAAGTAAATTCAATTGAATTGAATTGAAAGCAATACATACATGATATTTGCCTTATGAACAGAGGCAACTGTTTGTCAACCATTAGATTTTGCGTATTCGAAGGCATATTCAGCTACTCTACGACTCGCGGGTTCTGTTATTAATTTAATACTCTGAACAACTCCGGGTGTGATCTCCATTCATCCATCTTCTTGCCACTCAACCTTTTATAAGGGTTACGGTTCAATAGGTAAAGTTAGAACGTTAGGACTCGTGGCCATATATCAAACTCATTGATGTCCACCATGTTCTGGGTCCCAGTGATACCCACGCCCCACATATAGTTAGTCAATCTTATTCCAGCTCTTCCTCTGGGTCTTATTCGCGTGTCATCTATTATTAATCATTATTATTATTATTAATTTATAGACTGGAAATAATTGATTTTGAATTACCTCATGTTGAATACCACTATATTCTCCTTCAGTGTTCTCACGTATAGTGACATCAACTTCATTATATAGAGTTTCGTATCTTTTTATAGTGATGGCAACGATGTGATCAACCACTAAAAATAGAAAGATATAAACGAGTGAAAAATATATCCTTCTAGTAAGTGTTATGCACGAAAATTTTTAAATCCTGAGCTTTTAAATGGAAAAAAATTGATATAAAAAATAATCTTAATTAATAGTTTAAACTTGTAATCTAAACACTTGACTCTTTGAGGCCTTTAAATTAGACGGATTCAGAAAAACTTGGGATTCGGGCGGACCTGACTTGAAAATGTTGTTTTTTCGGGTTAGAAATATCGGGCGGTTACGGGTTGAAGGAAATACCTTAAGGATGACAATTATTGAAACATGAAAACTTATTTGTTTTAAACTATATAAAAACTATTATTTGTTAACATCATATATTTCAACGATAGCTAGTGTGCCATAAAAGCTCTTAACAATTAATCCATGCTTTCTATCAATTGAATTATGGTAAAAATGTTATTATAATTAAAAACTCAATTCAATAAAAGTAATGTTCTTCTAATAATTTATTGTCTCAATTTCTCTCTTTGAGTTTCTCTAAGAGATTTAGATGATATGCAGAAAAAAGTAACATAATGTTATACTTAAGATCAAACTTAGAATTTGATATGATTTTTCATAAATCGGTCAATTATATAAAATTTAATCAAATATAATCATAATTATATAAGTTTTAATCAATGCAAAGTTTCGGTCTGACATTTTTTACCATTTGGGTTGAGGTCGAAGAGAAAAAAGTGAGGCTGAAGGTTGAGTACTTTAAACAGGTCTACTACAGGTCTAAGATAAAGGCATTCATCAAGTCATGGGTTTCGGGTTAGATAACGCTCCAGTAGAAGGTCGGCCGTTGGTTTGACACTATAAACATTTCATTTCTAAATCATAATCTTCATTCATCAACTACTTTGTACATATTAAATCAATATTATAATACGCTCGAGCCCACTCGAGCGCAACCATCACTGCTTATATTAAAGCTTTGAGAATACATTGAATTTTAATAAAATTAAAAGACTAATTCCACTCTTATATTACAACTTTAATAGTTTGTTGGAAGTCTGAAGAAAAAAATTGACAAACATTTTATTTTGAATGTTTATTAAATTTAATAAATATGAGAATTTGAAATAGAAAAAACATTGTATGCATTTAGTGGAAACGCTATCTTTTGGTGCTTTTTTCACAAATTATCACATATATAGTAATGCATAGCAAAGCAAACTTTCAAAATTCAGTTTTCATGTTTAACTTGTTTATTGTTTTAAACTTTGAACGCTTTTTGGTTCGGATAACTTGTTGAGTCTGTGACTGTTCTCTAGAGATGAACAATTATGCTTTTAATTTTGCAAAAATGTCATTTTTATATGAAAAATTTATGCTT
Source organism: Camisiidae sp. (assembly GCA_034696325.1). NCBI lineage: Eukaryota > Metazoa > Arthropoda > Arachnida > Sarcoptiformes > Camisiidae > Camisiidae sp. The sequence goes on from JAQFZT010001456.1 coordinate 3,455, forward strand.
TTATTCTCTTAATTATGCTTTTAAGTTGCAAATCATGCTCTTTTATGCTATGAACTCAAATTTGTGCCTTTTGTGCTTTGAAATTATGAAAATTATGCTTTTTTTAGGCAAAAGCATAATTGTTGATCTTTACTGTTCTCCCACAAAAGGTCCGATTGATATAATGAACTTTGACATTGATCTTGAAACTAAAATGTATAGTTGATAAAAGAGGAGCAATAAATGTATACTGAGATGGAGTTGGCCGGGATTCAAACCTTTGGCCACTCAACTATTATAGTATTATAATAAACTTATTATTTTCAAGCTTCTTCAGGTTGGGGCCACTTTTGCAACTCGAATCACATTTGTCACTCTCTGTCTAACCCAAAAAAACCTACTTTTTTACAAATAAAGACAAAATTGTAACTCAAATGCAAATTGGATTCCCATTAAAGTGAAACTTTTAAAAATGTCTTTCAATGAGTTATAGAGTTGACGCTTTTCATCAATTCCCAAAGTGTTAAATAGATATTGACTGTAGAAAATATAAGGACTCAAGAGATGGGTCACCACCAAAAGGTGTGCTCTATAACAGTGAGCTTAAAAAATGGTGGGTAAAGACCATCATATTATTGAAGATGTGCTACATTTGGATGTCTTCGTGACTCACTATAAGCTCTTAACAGTTGTCAGTTTGAAACCCAACTAAAAGAGGACCCATTGATTGATAAACATTAATTTCTACCCAAAAATGGTCTCAAAATTGATTAATAATAAGGTATTGAACAAATGATAAAATTGACATTTAAAACTCACGTATTATTTCGCGACTGATAACTATTACTATAAATAGTAATATTAAGTGAGCACTGATTGCAACGAATGTTTGAGTCGTGAAATAGTGTTCAAAACTATGTAAATATGGCTAACATTCACATAATGGAAATACTATTTTTAATTCTTTATTTTTCTATTAATCACTTAATTATTAACAATATTTCATAAATTATTAGTTAATCAATGATTAAATTAATAAAATTTGATGAAAACCAGAGTTATATAGTAGTAAAACATATGTAATGTTAAGGTTTAGTACGACTGCTATGACTGAGACAACACTTATTTAAAGGGAGAGAAACGCCATTTTATACTATGTTTTTATGCTTTCTTTTATATCTGTCTAATGTGACTACTCTTACGTTGATTGCGTTTCCTCCCGCTATTCATTGAATAATCTGCAAACAAATACATTGCTATTACGTGTAGTGAAGGCCTTAACTAAAACTGGAGTACGCTTTCATTATATAGTATTCATAACAACAATCGATAAATACATTGCATTATTAATACTTAATGTTCAACAGTAAGAATTGCATTCAAAAGTATTATTAGAAACAAATCAATTATAAGACGCAAAAGCATTCATTACAACTCATTATTTAAAACACTATAAACTGATAGACCTGTAAATGAAACCAAAAAATAGTTTTTTGTATTGAATAAACTGAGACTTTATTATTACTGAATTAATTGAATTTAAACAATTAAAATTTGTTTGAATAGTTGTTGAAATTATTGAATGAATAGATATTGAAAATAATATAAAGTAATACAAATATTCGTACCTTTAGTTTGCGTTTGAATAGAAGACTTGTTTTGAACGATAAGTTGTCGACATTTTACGAAACACTACTTTAATGACTCTTCCTTTTGCGCATTTTCTTCTTTTTTAACATTAGTGTCCAATTCTTCTCCAGTTATCAACATCTGAAATAATCATTTTGAAAATTAATCAATAAAAATATGTAACTTTTGATTGACTCTAAATTATACCTTAATTGATGAGATGAATTGAGTGATTATTCAAATGAATATATAATAGATTATAAGAGAAACATTTGGCATATAATCTCTCACAAACAGAAGAGCCTTAACAAAGCTGAAAACCCCAGAATCAAATTCAATGTACTTTCAGTCCATTCATAAATAACAATCGATGTAATCTTGAGCCTCAAGTCCTCCCCTATTCATACATATTTTTCAATATTTATTAAAGTTTAAGTCAAAATAATTGTTGTTTCCAATTGAGGAAATTTATTGAGTATTTGATATATTATTAATGAAATTTTGAGTACGCTTTTTATTAATACTGTTTATGAGTGAATCCTTTGATTGATCACTCAATGGATAGGATGCGCTCAAATGGTATTTTTATGAATCCCTTTTCTCGACATTATAGTATGTTTATTATAATTAGTTTAACTGTGACCCCAACCCCTTCTAGCGTAATGTAAGCACATTTCACATTAAATAAGTTTTGTTTTGAAAGCAAAGAAGCTTCTCTCATAACCAGCTATCAAGGCAGCAATCATTTTAAAAAAGTTTTAACTTCGACAAATTTTTACAAATACAATTTAATTTAAATTTTTAAGTCAAAATTTCAGCTCTTTTTAGTCAATATTTTATCAAATATTTCAGTATACAGTATATCAATCAAATATTTTCAATGCTATATTAGTAAAAGTATTTGCAAAGTTGAGACACTTTCACTTTCATCAAATATTTAATGTAACCTTCAATCAAAAGCATAAGTGTTTGAGCGCAACCTTTTGTAGGATTTTGTAAATCATTTATTATAGCATTACATGTTTGGCAATACTTAAGATCAAATTAAAGAAACTTTTCAAAAATCTAGTCCTTAAACAGTATTATTTATAAATAAAAAATAAAAAATATTATTATAATTAGTTATTAATTAATTAAATTAAATATAAAATGCATCGATCAATGGTTTGTCATTTATTATATAATACTTGAATTGATTTATATTTAATTGAATTTAATATTAAATTTGTATTGATTTGAATAATGTGTTGAATAGCGTCCGCTTCTCTTCAATACAATAAAATGTTGTCATAAATCAATACGATTTGAATCAACTGAAAAACTCGTAACTCTTATACCGGGCGATGGAATCGGTCCCGAAATCTCTAGTGCTGTCCAACAAATATTTGCTGCGGCAAAGGTTTGGATGAATGTGTACTTTGGAGTTATTTAATGATAAGATTAATGGGAATTGAATTATACTTTTAGGTACCGATAAAGTGGGAAAAGGTTGACGTGACACCAGTGAAAGGACCCGATGGGAAGTTCGGTATTCCTCAGAAAGCTATCGAATCGGTTCAAGCTAATAAAATAGGTCTTAAGGGACCTTTGGCTACACCTATTGGAAAAGGTCACCGATCATTGAATCTCGAAATACGAAAGTATTATTTATCAAATCATTATTTTTATAACAAAAATCAATAGTTATGTATATTATTAGAGTCTTTTCTCTCTACGCAAATGTTCGTCCGTGTCGTTCAATCGAAGGATTCGAAACCCTTTACAATAACGTGGATGTGGTCACTATACGTGAGAACACTGAAGGAGAATATAGTGGTATTGAACATGAGGTAATTCAAAATCAATTATTTCCAGTCTATTAATCATTTATGAATACTGAATGATCGATCAAATTGTAAATATCAGATCATACCCGGAGTTGTTCAGAGTATTAAATTAATAACAGAACCCGCGAGTCGTAGAGTAGCTGAATATGCCTTCGAATACGCAAAATCTAATGGTCGGCAAACAGTTACCTCTGTTCATAAGGCAAATATCATGTATGTATTGCTTTCAATTCAATTCAATTTACTTTTGTATTGAATTCAATCTATTTGTACTCTAATACAGGCGTATGTCTGATGGACTGTTCCTTCAATGTTGTCGAGAAGTGGCTGAAAAACATCCTGAAATCAGATATAAAGAGATGTATTTGGACACCGTTTGCTTGAATGTAAATTAATAATTGAAATATTGCTAGAAAAGCAAAGCTTATATTTGTTATGTTTGTAATGTATGTGCAGATGGTTCAGGACCCGTCACAGTTCGATGTGCTCGTAATGCCCAACTTATACGGAGACATATTAAGTGATTTATGCGCCGGTTTGATCGGTGGATTAGGTGTCACCCCGAGTGGTAATATCGGAAAAGATGGAGCTATTTTCGAATCGGTATCAGTCCTTAGCTTTTGATTACAAATAGTACGCACACTAACTATTATTTAAATTTTTAGGTTCACGGAACAGCTCCAGATATCGCAGGTCAAGACAAGGCTAATCCGACTGCTCTTTTGTTGAGTGCAATAATGATGTTGCGATATATGAATCTCAGTTCTTATGCCGACAGAATCGAAAAGGCCTGTTTCGAAGTCATAAAAGAAGGCAAAGCATTGACAGCAGACTTAGGCGGAAAAGCAAAATGTTCACAATTTACTCAAGAAATAATGTCTAAAGTAGTCTAAAAAAGAATAACCTGATTGTTTAGGTTAAAGATTACTTATTAATTCATACCCTAGGATTGCATAAACATAATGATAGCATATGTATGTATTGCCAATTTTAAGCTTCAAATTTTAAAATAGATTTGATTTAAACCCATCAAAAAGTTCTCAAAACCATTGATACAATTACTAAGTTTCTTAATATTCCGGTGTTTTCGATCCAATAATTGTAAGACAAAACGTGATTAAAAATATTAATTGAAGATAAATTGAAATGAGTTCAACACAGATCAAGTTTAGTGTATTTGACGGAAAATTTAGAAAATTTCATGATATAACTTAATGTAATAAAGTATTGTACAGTATTGTAATCTTATTTCGGAAGTTCACAATAGATTAAAGTTGAATTGTTTTTGTTTGAAGATTTAAGAAAAATTAACTCAATCACCTTTTAATTAAATTGTTATTTATTAACACGAGTTTGATATTAACTTAGATTACAGTAATATCTGTATAATTACAGTAATACCTGTATAAACTAATGAAAGTGCAATTTGTCTCAACTCTACTTAATAAATAGTATTATTCATTCAATTATCTACAAAAATAAGTTGTTTAGTCACAATTGAAATAACAATATAAAGTTTGTATTATATATAAAGTTAGAATATTTAAAATTGTTTCAAACAATGATCTAAATTATACATTATTTTAAGTTTAAGTTTATAGAGAAGTGATGAAAAGGTAAAAATAAAGATGTTTTTGAATTAAAACGTTTTGTCATTTGAATGAATAATGAATACATAAATTGATGAATTATATCGTTTGTGTTTATATCGCAATATTCCTTAAGTTTGGAAAATGAGTCAATAATTAGATTAAAAAATGAAATCTAAATATGATTCTAAATATTGAAAGGACGCGAAAGGAAAATAAAGATTTACTGAATACAAATAATATATGAGAATAACTATATATTTAAAGGACAACATTGTCTCGTTTGTGATACCGATTGACTATACTATTGGCTTCTCTGATATATCCCTCCTTTTCTGAAGGACAAGAGAAACAATGTGTGGGAAGATATTTAGCGCTTAAAAGTAAAGCATTAGCGAAGTCGTACTGATCGCTAAGTGAAGGAATATTATTATCATCATTTGTGTTGCAAATGATTTTTGAACCAACATTTAAGCGTCTTTTCCTTAAAGCGCGTTCAAAAAATAGTTGACTTTCCAATGGATTAGAGCCACAAATCAAACGATAGGCGCCTTCATAGAAGTATAGCTTTGATTTAGCACTTGGTATGGTCTGAACCAAATAACGTAATGTCGAAAGATCTCGTCTAAAGCCAGAAATATGTCGTGAATTATTCCAATCATTTTGAGTGACATTATTTTCCCACAAATTAACGCGTGAGGACAATATCCAACTGCAACACAACAATTCGAATGCATCGGTCACTTGTTGGTGACATTCGTCATGAATTCTTCCGATACCAGAGTTTTGGTCGGTTTCAATAGAACGCCATAACTCATAGCTCGCTCTGTCCAATAGGTTCCGAATCAATTTGGAGTCTTTCGGTTTTTTAGTCGTAATATATTTTTTGAGTTTTGAGCTGAGAAGCAATGAAATGGCTAACGAATTATTTTTCAGAGAATCGGGAACTTCTAATTTAATGTCTTTCGTCGACTCTTCATCATTAGTGAGCCAACAAAACGCCAATTTAATGACTTGACTCCACCAATAAGACACTTCATCGCTATAGTATTTAGAATTGGAAATTAATTCTTCGATTACGTTAACGATTGTCATCGATTCTACTTTAGGTTTGGATTCATCCGAATGATAGTTATCTTTATTGGAACCGTTTCGCGGATTCATAAATGTTAGAATGCATTTCTTAATCAAATATCGGCGATATTTGTTTGATATGAAAATCAAAGCGTCATTTATAACGAAATTAGTTTTAATGAAAATCGAAGACTTGTCGAAAGTATAATTCCATTTGATGTGAGGCTTATTAAAGAAACGCTTCCCAATAGGTTTGAGTAGAAATGATTGGGTTTTTTCATTCGAGCACTTGTTAGCCTTATGTAAGAAATAACGGGCCAATAAATTTGATTGCGTTTTGAATCTGAGCGCTGACAATAAGTATGATATCGATTGATGGCCAGAATTAACTGGTATTAGAAATGATTCATTGAGAGCATTGAGTGCGTGAATGTAACCCATTAATGAAGGCTTGCCCTGGTTTTCAACCAAATCAATTGAATTCAATTTGCAGTGAATAAAACAGACGAGTTTTGAGAGCGTTTCATCGGATTGTTTATGATCTTTAGTCGATATATAAACGCCGATATAAATCATATTAAGCCAATATCTGATGATTTGCCACAAAAAGGCGATTATCTTTCCGACTAAAGACTCCGGTAAAGCATTTGCAGTGATCTTGAAAAGGGCTAACATATAGTTAGTTTTGGCTGATTTTATTTTTCCAGCTTTCAAGTCAGCGTTCGCTTGAATAATATAAATGCAATACTTTTTCTGTATTTGACTGCTATTATTGTAATTATTGTTTTTGAGGGCTTTTCTCAGAACTATATAACAGATAAACAAATTGAAAAGCCATACGAATGTTGTGACAGAACTGCTATTGAAAAGATATTTCCACGACTTATTGTCGTCTCCATTAAAGAAGTTAAGAATAGCTCGTCCGGCGCCGTGTCCGTCATTGTAGTTGAAAGATGTCGGGTCTGTTGAACCCATAAGAATACCCAACGGATTGAATGCTAATATTCCCAAAACAAAGACACATAACAGCATTCGCGAGCCATCAGTTGCATAGAAGACGGGCGAACCCGGTTCTGAAGAATTGAGACCACTTTGATCTGGCGATGAGGCCGATGACGAACAGTCAGAGTTGGGTGGAGTGAACTCTGGAGAGTTAGAGTTTTCGTTTGTAATCAATACTTGAGACTTAGGAGAATCTAAAGAGTTATTGGTTGACAACATTCTCAACTGAACATTCTCTTGTTTAAGCTTTGCGTTCGAGTTCTGAAGATAATGAATATAATCAATGACTTTTCGCAGAACCGCTGATTTGTTGAGCTTCGCGTCTGAACCCACAATCATGTTCTTTAGTTCTGTGATCTTATCATTGATTGAAGACCTGTAACGCCGTTCGATAGCGTTATGAGCGGAACGTTTCTCAGGAACGGCTCCAATAATCATACCTGCATTACAAGATTTCATATTAGGCTTTATATCAGTAGTAGTAGTGGTCGGAGACTGTGTTTCTCTTTTGATTGCTGTTGAAATGGTTGTAGAGTTTGGCAATCTTTGGATCGCTATTTTGTCAATTACTTCCTTTTGTTGGGGTTTTTGCTGCTGTTGTTGCTGTTGCTGTTGTTGTTGTTGAAGAATTAATGGACCCGTTGTTAATAAAGTTGTTGTTGGATTCATGGCTACAGTTACGGGCGGGACAACAGATGGACTCGTTTTGAAATTATTTGTCGGAACAGACATTAAAGGTTTGTGTAATTGTTGTGTATTTGTCTTCAACTGTTGAATCAGTATTTGCTGTACTTTTTGTTGCATTAATAACTGTTGCTTTTGTTGCTGTTGTTCTTTAATAATAGACAATAAATCAGTTAAATTGACGGGAATTGCGGTCTGAGTTTCCATTTGTTGTGGCGGTTGTTGTTGTTGTTGAATAATTGTCGGCCGAACTAACTGTATCTTTTGATTATGAAGTGATGCGCCGTTTAGTGTCTGCTTTACTGATGGAATAATATTAGGAGTAATGGAGTCGACAATCATTGCCTCTGAAAGAGATGGCTGACGACTCATTTGCGAACAAACTGTCATCGGATTCATTGAAACCGGAGACGAAGGCGTAGAAGACATTTCATTAAATGAAACATCATTTAAGATATCGAATGAAGTGTCGAATAATATGTTATCATTCGTTAGTTTTGATGGATTCGTGTTATTCAGCAAAACATCATTTGATGGGCTATTGATTGGATTTGCGTTGAGAATATCTAAACTGTCGAAGAGATCATTGCATCCGATCTGTTGCAATATGTCATCGAATTCTTCATCAGTTGTCTCATTGTGTCCAATGAATGCCTCTTCAAGTAATGGAGAGATAATTTGTGACGAATCGAAACACATTGAGTGCAAATGAGAATCCATTCTTACAAATATTCTTCCAGTTCTCTTCAAAATATTATATAATTATCAATAAATTGTTTGTAAAACTATTAATCAATTGTTTAATTAATGATTAAATGACATAAACTCAACGTTTTTGAAATGTCCACTCATTTCATTTGAACAAAAGTAAAGTTGATCGCAATTAATCGTATAAATAGTACCCAAAAAGTTTGAGTTCTTCAATGAAATGATTGTAAACAATTTAAATACAAAATATTGCGATTTATGTCATGCCATACCATTCAAGGCGTGACTTAAATCAGGAGATATTCATTCAATCATTTGATTGGTTGAGGAAAATAACATGCATTTCATCACAATTGCATTTATAGAGCAGTTGAATGAGTCAGAAGAACTTAAGATGATATGTTAGCGACACCTTACCATCAAATTATTAAACTATTTTGAGTTCAAATAATAAAGTAAAGCAATTGGTTTCCAATTTTGATCACTGGAAGCGTACACTTCACACCGAACTCACTTTGAGATGACGTGTCGACCACTGTGTCATTGGTTGTCATGACTACTAATAATTGATTTGTTGTAACTTTTCATATGAATAGTGTTTTGATTACTATTAACACATTATTATAGTTATTATTTATATCGAATTAATCAAAAGAATTAAGTGAAAGATGAGTTCATCGCCTGACCTATTGTTTGAAATGAGAAATGCCTTCTATTTGGGAAATGCTCAGCAATGCATTAATGAAGCGCTAAAATGCAAAGTATTATATTTTTAATTACTTAAGTACTGTTTATTAGTTTTGTTTATTTGATTTGCAGGTAGTCTCAAGTGAACAGAAGTTAGAGAAAGATGTCTTTATGTATAGAGCATATGTCGCACAAAGAAAGTATGGCGTTGTTTCTGATGAAATCAATAGTTCAATGCATTCACATCTTCAGGCCATCAAATCTTTGGCCAATTATTTCTCGGGAGACATGACTCGAAAGTATTCAAGACCAATTGAATTGATTTTTCAATTACAATACGATTAAAATTTTTATAATTTTTAGATCAATTATATTGAAAGAGTTGGAGTCAAAGATACAAACAATAGATCCGAACGATTCAATTGAGATATTAATGGCTGCCATTATTTATTATAATGAACAGAATTATGAGTCGGCGTTACGTGTTTTGCACAGTTCTGATAATCTCGAGTGGTATTCAAATTGTCTTGAATTGAATTGATTTTATATTTATTTAATAATAATGTTGTTTTGAATCAGTTCTTCAATGATATTACAAATATATCTAAAGTTGGATCGAATCGATTTGGCCCGAAAAGAGTTGAAACGAATGCAAGAGAAAGATGACGACTCGACTCTGACTCAGTTGTCTCAGGCCTGGATCAATCTGGCGGTTGGCGGAGACAAATTACAGGACGCTTTCTATATATTCCAAGAATTGTCCGACAAATACGGGTCGACACCACTTATACTAAACGGTCAATCAGTGGCACTGATAGGACAGGGAAAGTATGAGGAGGCAGAGTCTCTATTACAAGAAGCTATTGATAAAGACAGTAATAATACCGAAACTCTTATCAATTCAATTGTATTGACTCAGTATTTGGGAAAACCTCCCGAAGTTACTAATCGTTATATCAGTCAACTTAAAGATTCAAATATTAATCATCCATTCATTAAAGATTTTCTATCAAAAGAGCGTGAAATTGAGAATTTGACACAACAGTATCGGATTTAAATAGAATCACTTATATTTAATACTATATTTAGTTAATGTTTCGATTTTTGTAATAATTAAATTCAAAATAAATTAATCGTTTAAATTATATGATTTTCTAATGTTTGTCTAGTATTAAAGTAAGAATTTTAGTGTTCTGTATATTATAAACCAGTAATAATTACTGTTACCATTATTGTGCAGATACTGTATTACAATAAGCACTTATACATTTTTCATTTTTGGCACTCATTTAAAGTGGTCGGGTGTCAATGGTTTGCGTTATAGCTACAATTTGACTCAAGGGATGCTAATTTCAGTCAGGGATGTCAGTCTGTAGAACCAAATTGTTATCAATTGACTTATGTGCCGACTAAAGCTAACTTATAATCAGATGACAATATGCACATCAACGTGAGATCCCTTTAATCAAGTTAATAACTAATAGCACAAAAATCTTAAAATTACAAACTGTTATAGAAATTTAAAAGTTGTCATACAATGAGTTTGAGCCACTCTTATATTTGAATCTATAGTAATACAGTACAGTTGGTTCAAGAAAGATATGCAGAGATTCTATATTTTTAAATGAACTTTATTGAATATTGGAAAAGTGTAAATACTAGCGGCCCATATTCACCTTTCACCCTTTTATTCATTTTTCAAAAAGTTTCATTTTAAACTGTAATTTAAATATTTTCTTTTAATTTTTTCATTATCTAATTTCATGTTTCAATTGCATGCAATACATACATACGGAATATATTTAAAACAAATCATTCACAGTTTGCAAATATAGCTAAAAAACTTTTAAAACTAAAAACCAATGAATTTAAAGATTTGTTTTTCTTTCTGAATGAGAATTAAAATGATTGAATATTGATTTGCTATGATTTTCTAGACTTTAAAAATAATAACTTCTGAAATACAACATATGATCTGATAAAATATTTTGTTTGCAAACTGGGCGCTAGTATTTTACACTTTTCTAATACTCAGTAAAGTCGATTTAAAAATATAGAAATGAGCAGAATTCTGAGGGGTCAGTCGGTAGGCTTTCCTAGTTAGATGAAACATGAGGGGAAACGTACAAATTTTAATGTTTATGAGTAATAGCATTGAGAGTCAATCAGTTTTGTATTGAGTAGTGCTTATTTGTTGTCAAACCCTTATGAGTCCGCATCATATCCGGAGTAATGGATGCATGTCTTTCCTGAACCAACTGTACATTCGGTCTAAAAAAGACATGCAGACATCCCGGATGATCCAGTGATAAACTCAGATCAAACATGAGGGGAAACATACAAATTTTAATGAGTAATAGCATTGAGTAGTGGTTATGAATCCGCATCACTTCCGGATCGATGGATACATGTCTTTCCTGAACCTACTCCAGGAAAGTTATGCAGAGATCCCTTCAGATCAAGTGATAAACTCAGATCAAACATTCAGGGAAACA
>JAQFZT010001457.1:0-15124 GCA_034696325.1 Camisiidae sp.
GAAACGCTTCGAACGAACACAATGAGAAACAAACTGATGATGTTCATCATGTTAGCTTTGATGATAGCACTCATTGCAAGTTGAGCATTGCCCACAACCAGTAGAACCACCGCATCAGTTAATATGCATTTGTGCTCCAGATCTACTCAGAATATTTTCTCTGATTTCTTGCGAGTGGCTTAAGATAGTAGCGCTGCAGGAGAGCAGAGGAGCACAACTAAATGATGTTTCGATCTAAGTTGGTTCACTTTGATCATACATTATATGGCCTGAGAGTCCATCCCTACATGAACTCAACAACTAGTGCACTGTAATGAACTCAGAGAAAGATGTGATGCCTTGTATTCCTCAAATGCCTCCAATGCCAACATTTAACTCCATTACTACACTTAGGCTCTCATTTGAGTGTTACAAGCGATATACTCAATATACTTCCTACATGAAATGGACCAATGTATACAACTAAAACCCTAATGTACAGTCGACTCAATTATTTTATACTATTATCCCGAAAGATATACTCATGTGTAGCCATTATAGACAAAAGACCATGTTTTATATAAATTACTTTCAAACTGCTTAAAGAGGCTTTAAATCAAGTATTTATTTGAGACGATCAGAAAAATTGTGATCAATTTAATTCTCAAAGATAAGTCTTTTAGATTAAAGCTTTTGCACAGCATTCAAATTATAAACTTTTTATGAGTTAAGTTTTAACTATTTTTAAGTTGTTTAAAGTGAAACTAAAAGTTATTGAATTAATGATATGCTGTTGGGAACCAGCTTTTATGCATTTCTTGATGATGATATTTTGGTCGACTGTACAGTAGTTTGTGTTATGTCGAACATATACTAAAGTAAAGTAATTCGTGAGTTTGTAAAGTGCGCACAGCCAGCAGGGAAGCATTCATTAGCCAGAGTAGCAAAATGAACATTATTCGCAGGTTCGAAATGTAATGAAATCAAACAATTGATGCTAACATATACAGCGAGACAAATAAATGAGACGATACGAAAGAATTTACATCAACAAGAATCTCGAAATGATTCAAAATAATCTTTTCTTACAAAAAAGCACTCTTAATATATAGAGATGAATGATCTATATTTCTGTGAGAAAATATTAATACTTAAAATTCTTTAGTGCATCGCTTGTAAACTATAACAAGTCTCACTTTTCTTCATATTTGTTCCTCTTATATCTCCATCTATTTCCTTATTTTCATGTTTGCAGAAGTGATCGCAATAACAGTAGAGATCTTTGAAGCTAAACCTCGGTTTGTGTTTTATTTTCTCTCTTCAAAGGGCTCTCATTTCAATTCTAGCACATGAAGAGTCTTTTGAGGAAAGGCCATAATTTAATATTGAAACGAGCCATGAAATACACTGAATTACAATAAGTTAACTTCAAGTAAACTAACTATAAGATATTCTTGTGGCAATTTTGTAACAGCTAAAAGACGTGTCGCTTCTCCTGATCAAACATAACATTTCACTCTGAATAAAACCAATCAGTTTTAAGCCTAGAGTTATCTTTTTGTTGAAAATCTGCTGGAGATTTAAAAACTATGTTCAAAAGTTTGTCAAAAGTCTTACAAAGTCCGATATAAAGATTTGTTGTTTCAATTTTACAGCCAATTTTAAGTTAGTCATAAAAATGATACATGTTTTGAGTAAAATTGATTTTTTTATAGATCAATCAAATATATAGACAACTATAGTATGCAGTAATTGAATGAAAGAAAGGTTGAATAATATTTTGCTGAACAATTCAAATTGAATTGATTAAAAAAATAAAGTGCACGCAAAATGATTATTTGATTTGCAATTGTGATTCGGAAACAATATGTAATGTAAAGCATATTTGGTTGAGGTTTCGTGATTATTGAGAAATAGAAAGCTAACTTTCTTCAATCTATCGAACACGTAAGTAATTGTATTGAGAGGCCACAAAAATGTGTAGAATAGCTTAATGTTTCATTAGAAAACATGATATTCGTTCAGTTATTTCCGCATTTGCGTGTCATGTAGACTAAGATTTCTCATATAAAGTGTACACAAGTTTAAAAGTAAGGCTAAACATAGATATAAATGAAGAGAAGCGCACACTTTACTATAGCATTACTTCCTTAGAGCAGAACAATATTGCACACTATTGTATAGTGAATACAGATATCGTGCTCGCGATACAGCATTCATTTGAGTTTTATTAGCATAAAACCAATTACTAGCTGTAAATCTAGTGAACCTCACAGTACAGTATATGGATATTTGGAAGAATTTGAATGATATCACGCAAACGCACTTTTGTGTGCACTTCTGTTTTCCATAGCTTACGAGTAGTTACTATTGCTATTGCTATGTAACCGATAAGTATGAGTTCAATTTTGAAATAAAACTTAACCACTAGTTCAGTAATTGAAACTCTCTCTTCTCGCAAGCCTTATCACAAAAGAGCCTCGAAGTCATACAGTTATTATTTGGTTGCTTAACTCGCTTCAAGTTTGCTCTGCACTCACAACCCCTATAAGTATTTAATTTTTCATTTTTACCTCATATACTCGGTTATCATTATTTTCTTAGTCAATTCCAGTCAATATGATTTTAGGCGTTTTTCTCGTGTTTTAAAATTGATGGAAAATGTATTTCATGTATTCTATGATTATTTTCCACCAAAACTAAAGTTCATTTCTATTGAGCGCTTTCTCTTGTTCAACATTTTATGTTTCTCTGAACATAAAAGAGAACAATTTAGGAATACGAAAACGAATCGAATAAACTTGACATGACGTTTAAGCTTTATATAAAAAACGCTAAAATTCAAGGAATAAAGTTTTGGAACTAAAGCGTTGTGAAGTATTTTTATTTTTGATTCGACTGAAAGGGTGCTCTACGGCTCGAATCTTGTGTTTGCAGTGAAGCCAATCTCTTTTGTGAAGGTTTTTGCAAAATAAGAGATAAAAGTGAACGAATTAACTTAAGAGAGCGAAAGAGAATTGAAAAGTTTTTTTTGATGGAAATTGGCGGACATGAAATATATCGTGACGCAAAAATTATTCAACTAATTCATAGTATGATCAATGAGATGAGACTCAATGGCACAAATATCTCGTAAGGCAAACCTATTCAATAATCAGAACAATAAATCCAATGAAACCGCGTTATACTATATTTCTTGCATTTAAGGTTTCTTTTTATTACATTATAGCAAATCTTCGGAGAATTGACTGACTCTCTCTCTCTCTCTCTCTCTCTTACACACACAGATGAGCTCTCTCTCTCTCCCTTTACACACACACAGATGAGCTCTCTCTTTCTCTATCTCTCTCTCTCTCTCTCTCTCTCTCTCTCTCTCTCTTTCTCTCTCTCTCATATGAGCTCTTTCTGTCAGAACCTAAATAATAATGCACGAAAAATTCCTCCTTTGTCTAGTGTTCGCCAAGTTATATATTGGGTAGACATCCATTTTCTATATTGCGAGTCTATTCAACACGAGTAAAATTAAACTGAGTCTCGTATCCATTCTCTGAATTGAGTGACAGCGAAACATATAAGAGAGCGGTAACAGCAAGAAATGTATTGTGTGTGCATTTTGTTCAATTGATCACAACTGACGACATGTTCAGGTATTATAAAAGTGCAAATGCAAAATACGAGGAGAGAGAGAGAGAGAGAGAGAGAGAGAGAGAGAGAGAGAGAGAGAGAGAGAGAGCTGAAAGAAAAACCTAATATAAAGTGAAAAGTAAGGAATCAATCGCATTACTAAACAACAAAATTGAAACTTTCAGTAAAAATGAAACATATTTTATGATTCAGACTCTTAAACAAACTTTTTTATTAAGTTTATTCAATTCGTAAGTTAAAATAAATAAAAAGAATGTTCAGTCTTCTCAAGACAAGAAAATGAATGAAATATTAAGATATTAGGGTTTGAAACAAACCTGATAATTAAGCTGCCAATCAAAGTGAGTTTTCGGCCAAAGAGCTCATCGCCATTCATGTCTATATATAAGAGAGGAAAGGATGAAAATATATCATAAATTATGGTTCAACACATTGATTATTCAAGTGAGCGAAGTCGATAAAACATTCAAATTGACAAACACTGGCAATGTTACCACTGGGAAAAAGTTTTATTAATGCAGCCGAAGAAAAAATTTCGACATTCTATAAATAGTGAGCATCACTACTGCATAAATGAATGAAGTGATATGTAAAATATGTTGAAGAGCTCGTCCGCAGTTACACAGCATTCCTGAATATTATTAACGATTTTGAAGTTCGAAATTCTTGCTCTGCTTTTTTCAAATGCAAATAAATCCTTAAACTATAATCACAGTGTAGTCGACTTCGAGATTTATACACAATTATGTAAAGTCTGCCTAATTCTGGTCTAATCAGTTCACAGTTTACATGAAAGCACATAATTTGAAGATTTTAAACATAGAAAGGCAGTGAATTGCTCAAAGAAAACATCTAAACATTAAGCATTCTGCACATTATGATAGCTCATTGAGTCTTCTTTTGAAAGGCATATACGAAATATGTGCCAAAATAAGTGAAAATTCAGTTCCTTTCCTCTTAACAACATAGAGTTTGCCAAAAATGTTAATAATGTTAATGATGCAGCTTATGTTTGCCATGTTGTCAGGTATGCATACATGTCTTCTTACTTATAAAGTTACACTTTTTGCAATAATACTACAGCACAAGAACAACTGTCAAACAATGCAATGTTTCTCTTCAAGATTCCCTATCATTCTAAACATGTTAATTATTTTCGGTTCTGAGGATTGTCATCAAATTTCATGCAAATTTTTTGCTACCGAATAGTAAGTCATATCATTTATTTAACTAATGAATAGTTTCTTCATCTCAAACATTACTCAGAATATAAAAAAGGCTTAGCTTTCAGTGAGGTTTGCATTAAAAGAATTTTCGAAAGTTGACAATTATTTTTGACTGAATGTATATTTGACATGAGATATTACATTACTTATTATTAGTTGAGATTCATCTTGTTTAAGAAGGACTGAAATGTATATGAATGAAGTGTTTGAGTTATAAATACTTTGCTGACGAAACTTCGACCAGCTTTCGATCCCTCAAAAGATACTTTCCCTCAAATCATACTTTGAAATGATTAAATTGAATCAAAAACTTATGAGTCAATTAAAGTCAATTGAAAGGCGTTCAAACAATTCTTTTCTCACACAAAGTGACAGTTGAACCACAAGAACCCCGTTTTGTAATTTATTTCACGTCAGACTTTATTTATTGATCAATTCGTAAGCGATATTACGGAAAGTATTGTAGAGTTGGAAAGAAGAAAGGGTTGAAAAGCGAGTGAATATCGAAAGTTGTATGTATTCCTGTATGAGTGTATTGAGAGGGCGCTGCACTTGGAATACTGCAGTATATCGATTGTCGAGCTAAGCATCAGATCTAACAAGAAAGAATCGGAACCAACACAACAATTTATAACATGAAAAAACAACAATAAAAATGAGAGCCAGAACTCTAAAAAAGCGCTCAAATAAATTATCGAATCAAAAGCAAATATGATGTATACATAAGATAATAAATGAATGCAAACTAACTTTAATTCTTCGTCAGTCAATGCAAATGCTTTTCACAACAATGCATTTAATTGCAAATGTTTCTCAACTAAAGCAAGAGATTATATAATTGATTAAAAAATAAAGACTAAAATCTACATTCAAATAATGCTATAGAGATTTGAATTATATTTGAAAAGTGTTTCTGCTGTACAAATGACAGAAATCTTGACATCTCAGGAGATATTCGGGGACAGAGATTTTAGTATGAAAAAAGTATCGCATTTAACGCTAATGTAAATGCATTAGAGCCATATTTATTGTATCACATAATGACAGTCGCAGAGCAATCAATGAATTTTGCTTTAATACATTATGCCATTTAGTTGGAGCAGATTTTATGCTTGAATTCTAAATTTCATCACAGCCTCCATACAATGTAACACTGGTTAGGGGTGACTGACTAGTGAGCCTTATAGACAAAGCAAAATGTGAATGAAAAAACATGAATTGAACCTTCCTATGTCTTATTGTAATTGATTGGAGCAATACGTGTCACGTCTGCAGTTAAGTTATGCAATTGCAAGTTGTGGTATTTAAAAGAAACAAAATAGCATTTGTTATATACAATGTTAGATCTAATCCCTCAGAGTTAACTTATTGGACCATAAAAAGATAGCAAAATTTACTAACAAATCTGCGAATAAGGGAAACGAGAGCTTAAACTTCATGGCAAAAAGTCTCATTTTCATAAAGTATTACGCTATATAAGCTTACAATGTATCCAAAATTGATTTTGTTTTTCATTTCTCGCACTCAACTATATATTCATTGATTTTAGTTTTTTAAACTCCATTTTTCTCTCTTTATTTATTGAATGGTTTGTTAATGCCATCACAAAGAGTGTAAAGAACATTATTAACTAAATTTATCAAATATTTCTGCACATTTAAGAAAAATGGTATTCAAGACAAGGCATAAAATTGGTTTATTGTTGATGAATGGCTAGAATGAGCATTATAAAAGTCGTGCCGCAAGAATTAAAACCATGAGTTACGGAACGGAGCTTTAGGGATAATTAGTGGCACACTCTTTGCACCGACTCATTGTCTCATTTGTGACCACACGCATGCAGATTATGAATATATTTTCTGTATTTGGGAATTGGGAACAACTAATAAGTCAATTATTTACATCAACCAACAGAAGATACTACACATACAAACTTGTATTCAATTTCACTACAAGTATGATATGACTGAACCCAATAGCGTGTCATCTATTATTCAGTCATTTTATACAATTATCGTTAGATTTATAGAAATTTCTGGATTAATATATTGTTTTATGAATTTATTGTTCAATTAGGATTAAACTATGAACTAAAAGACTTAAATTTTATTCTGATTAAACTCAATGTTTTTACTATAATATTATAAAGTTGAAAGAATGCAACGAGACCTTATGCAACCTTATTCTTGTCTATCAGACACACAATGACTGGAAGTTTTTCATTGTCGAAAAGTAATGCGCCGAAAATATCTCGATTACTTTTGCAACAAATTCGTTCTGTATATAGAGTTATAAAGAGTATACTAATAAAAGTGGAGCTTTACTCTTAAACTTACAACATATTTTTTGCGCTTTTTATTAGACATGCAGATGTCACACATCTTATTCTTGAGTGTGATAGAAAGCGCTGAAATGTGTTATGAGTTTAGATTTCCTTCAACTCAAGTGATGGGTTTGTTGTTTCATTAAGTTCTGAAAACAAACACAATAGAATCAGATCAATCACAATCGAATCAATCTGAATATCATTGATGTCAGCAGTGGATATTCGTTGAATTTTTAATCAAAGTTCAAGAAATGGTTATGAGTTGAAGAGTCGAATGCCTATCGTATAATGTGAGACATCAATAATTCAATTTGTCTTTCGTGCAATTTAAACGTTAATAAAAAAGAGTCTGTAAATGGTTATGTTTACGTTACATTATTTAAAGGATCAAAACTAAACTTATTCTAAAAATAGCGTCTATTGCGAGCTCGAGCAGAGTACAGAATCAGTATTAATACAAAATTCATTCTTCAACAAATATTTCAATCCAAAATCATAAAGATTTGAACTTTTCATCAATTTATTCAGGAATCAAATATTTCAATCTATTATTCTGAATAGACATCGTTTGAATAATTCATTGGAGATAAATGTATGAAAATGATAATATTGATAGTTAGACAGCTATTTGTAGTGAAATTTGAAATTTGATTTCATCATCTTTGATATTGAAGCGAATGGACTACACGATCAATACTGAGATTTTAGAGCCTAATAATACATGACTACATATATTTTGGCCAAAATAGAGAAAAATGGAAATTAGTTTCGTTATTGGTTTCAAAATAGAAAACTCTTGAACTCCAAACGCATTATGGCATTTGAAATT
The DNA here is from genome assembly GCA_034696325.1 of Camisiidae sp. Lineage (NCBI taxonomy): Eukaryota > Metazoa > Arthropoda > Arachnida > Sarcoptiformes > Camisiidae > Camisiidae sp. The sequence continues at coordinate 8,006 of JAQFZT010001457.1, forward strand.
TGTTTTCTACGTCTGAGATAACAAAATTGGTAACATATGTTTTGCATAACTATAAACAAAACATAAAATATTCTCCGAAAACAGTACAAGTTTTTGATCTCACAAATTGACACTTCATTAAAAATTGAAACGATTTGGTCTCAAAAATTTGTTTTAACGAAAATACGTGACTTAGAACTAAAGTAGTAAAGGAAAGTATATCAATCTTATTATAAGATTATTCAATTGTACACAAATTGGTATCGATTTATCCAAACGCACGATCGCTTTGCGACGCAATGTTCACATATTTTTGGTTTCAGTGCAACAAATACTTTATTGCTGAGCATTCTATGTTTAATAAAGATTTATTTCTTTGATTTAGTCAAGAGAAAGACCTTAGTCTTAAGCTAAGTCTTAAATGAAAGGCATTAGAAATAAGACTGACTAGAATTGACTTTTAAAAGTTAGAATGAGTTAACTGTGAAAGTGCATTGACTGGATTTATCATATCTAAAGAGAAATGTCTTGAGCAGATCTGTCGCTTCTTTCCTGTGGCAAACTTTATTCCCAAAGCAGAGCACACATTAGAAGTAGTGCACGAGCAAACACGCACTCACTTAATCGATCTGAAATACACTCCATCCCGCTTATAGTGACCGAACCGTTCACTATAACCGGGATTCACTGTAAACGTGAATTTCTATCTCAAACACTCACTATAAGCGGGCATTCACTATAAGCGCATTCACTATAACGGGGTTCGACTGTACTAAAGCCCTCTATTATTCGATTATTTTTATCACTCCGAATCATTTCACTTACCTATTGCTTAATGCTTTGTATTTTCGGTCATCAAAATAATTGTTTCCATATTGGACTCATATATGGCTCATATAGTCATTGCTTCTGATCATTATCGGACATCATTTATTCTCTCGACATTTTGTCCTTTTCTGACATTTGACTAGAAGAGCAAATATTCTCCTCCTATGAGAATAAATATAAAAACATATTAGTATTAAATGAAAGTTCGTTCAGGAATTTTGATGGAATTGTTAACTTATTTGAAAAATTGCAATAAAGAAATTGAATACTCTGTAAGGGATGATAACATTAACTGAAAAATAGCAAAACACACATATCTTCGTGTCAACATTTTTTTCTCTTAAAGCACTTCTAAGTTTATAAACATTAAGCGAGCATAAGATGTCTCTTTTTATACGAAAAAATAGCATAAGCTTTGATGTATGAGAAAATGACATGAATCCCCATTACATACACTTTGCAATAGTAGCGCATCGGAGAAACTTTGAGAAATTCAAGAGACAAACTTAACTTTTAACGTCTTGCGTCTTCTTCTCGGGTATAATAACAACTTAGAATCGTAGAGAAAGTAAGTGAATAAAAGGCCAAAATGATGCCAACAGAGTAAGAGAACTCCTCAGAGGATGAGAATGCAGTGGATTTATTTTGCTCTCTAAGAGCCCAAAGAATATAAGCACTTTTCAAACAATAATGACCATTTCGACCATCTCGAAGAGACTCGAGACGAAGTTCAAAAGACATAATTAAACAACTTTCAAAGACAGAAAATTTCAGCCCTGAAACAACTGAGGAAACATTTTCCACTCATTAAGATGTCATTTTTAGTTTACTAGAAAACTAGTCAAATAAGACTTTCTTGTGAGAGGTATTGGAATGAGACTGCGATCAATCTCTAACTGAGCTCTTTCAATGAATGAAGACTAAAGCAGAGTCACCTCTAGTATAAATTGTGTGCTGCATCGAAAATGGAAGATTCCATATGAACTAGTGAAGGGACACCATCTGTATGACATCAGCAGTGCACAAGAGAGTGCCATAAAAGCAATAGAGATGAATGAGAGAGACGAGAGAGAATGGGAGAGTAAAAAAGTATGTATAACAGCTTTTTCCACTAAAGGGGCTCAATATGAAATGAACTTATGAACAAAACCTACACTTTGAACTCTCTAACAAAAGTGAAGCACGATTTCTATTGAGTTCTTCTGAAATTTTGGCGTATTTGGCGTTTCAATTTATTACATGCATGACCGCTCATTATATAAGCTCTCACGCACTGCACTTTTTCATTTTAGCGATACTGGTATAGCAACCGACTAATAAACAACAACCTGAAGAGATAGTCAAATAAGTCAATGCATAATAACGATAACAAGTAAGCCATGTATTAACATTGAACAGATGCAAACTTCCTTACACAATATGAACTCCCTTATCAAACAGCCTCCTTTGCTTCAACTTTCTCTTCAATTTTTCAAGTCTATTTCAGTCAAATTCTCTATAAAACCACGTATTCTCACGTATCATAACCTATTCTCACTCAAATCAACCATTTCATTCAATTCGTCAGATTATAACATACCCTACATGTTAATTTGGCCGCATTTTCTTATTGCTATTTAATATAGTCTATAGAGAGTAACTATTTATAACATGCATGACATCCATGCAGTCGAAATTGATTACTTTAGATATAGAAGAGGATTATGCGCTCACCAACCACTGCAGTCAATCGATTCGGGATAATTAGAGGAGTGAAATCGTCACTACCATTTGCTTTACAACCCTTTTCTCTTTATAAATTATTTATATTTCATTTATCAAAATTTTTTTGTCAAAAGAGAAAAGCATTAAGAAAATTGCACTTTTTTCATATACTCTCATGTGTGGAAAATAAATAAATACTAATTTATAATCAAAATGGAGTGAAAGAAAATTCTCATCAAAAAGATATGATGCGGAGCTCGGCTTTACAGTGAAGAGACATTGCAAGAGTGATCCTATCAAGTCGTAGTGACGCAACTTCTCTCTCATTCTCCAGTTTGCGTTATATAACTTTTAGGGTTGCTTTGGAAACATATGACGCAAAATTGATGTTAAAAGTGGAAGAAAAAGCAATACAAATGTAAGGAAAGTCATTTCAATCAACGATATTCTGCAGATAATACTCTGCACTGATCTAATAATAATAAACTTTTAGGGAAACATTATTTCAAAAAGTTTTCAATGCTATAAGAAATAGTTTAAAGGAAGGAAACCATTGATTCCTTGCTATACTTTTACAATTTATCTCTTAAATCGCTGATTACTGTAATTTTAGTAACATTTCCTCTTAAGTAATGTATCTTTTAATTGAGACATAAGTAGTCTCTGCAGGGAAAGCATCTGAGATAACAAAGCTTTCAAAGTTTTAGTAATGTATGCTTGGAATGAAAGTGACAAAAACTTCTACTATTTTAAGATTCACTCTATGTTTATAAAAGAAATTTCTCAAAGATAAAAAATTGCTAATTTTAAGCCATAATTATTTAGCAAATCCATTAATCACTTGCTTTTCTTTCAACAGAACGTAAAACTTTATGGTTAGAGTTGAGATTATTCGGTTCAAACAACCTGTTCCTCTTAACATTATTTTATTGAAAAGCTTGCAAAACGGGTACAGACAACAAATAAATTCCATGTTTGAAATTCTAGTCACTATCGATTAGACTATAAGATAGAACATGGAATTTATTTCTTGTCTGTACAGTATATTTGTTTTACTTTTCAATATTCTGTTTATTGGAAATTCAATTGAAATTTCAATTTTATACGATTCAAAACTATATACAGTACTCATATGTTTTGAACAACAAAAAAGTTAAGCCCTTAATACGTTCTAAACGCTCTTTATTGTATCAAGTAATTTATCCATAATTGAGGAGTGGGTACACTTACGTGGTTTTCAAGTTTTAAGAGATTTTAGTCTTATTCTCCATTTTCAAATTTTAAGTTTCTTAACATCTTAAACTTCAAAAACCACGTAAGTGTAGACACTCCTCACGTTTCAAAGATATGTTTTATTGTCTTCAAATTGAGAAAATAGTTTAAATTAAACATTGAATAAAAGAAGTGCTTTTTCTTAAGAGCGAGCGCTTGATTCATAAATCTCTTTTGTCGAAACATGAAAGGATTGAGAGAATAATTTGATGCTCACCTCATCTGAATATTCTCATGACTGCCAAACTTTGTCCGTCCATAAGCTCTGGTGATTCTACAAACAGAGAAATAATAAATTATTAGACTTTGATTATTAAAATTTGATTTTGAAAAGTTTATTTAGTTTCAAATGTTTTCAAATGTGTTCAATGCTTTCATCACAAAATTAAGAATTAAAGGAATTCAATCATAACTAAATTGTGTAATCAATAGTTCACAGTAAAGATGAGTGAAGTATAATTTTATCGTACAGTACAGTAACTGCTGTACATATTCTGATGAACATTTTAAAAATACTTTTTTCTCCAAATAATCATTTCTAAATCGAAAATTATAGCATTTTATGCGAACATTGAAAGAGATTAAATATTGGGATAAAAGTTGTTATACTTGTGCTTTCAGTGACTTATATACAGTTTTTAGCATGAGTGCGGTGTACCGCATAGGACAACATATCAACCTTGATAAAAACTCATATTGTACGGCACAGCTTATTGAATGCCATCTTTAGTTCACAGTTTATTTAAATAAAACTAAATCTCATCTCAAAGTGCTTTTATTACAAGTTTTCAGAAATTGATCGCTTTATTGAAATGAACATCACTTTCAAAGTTTATCTAATCCTTTGTTCAAAACTGGATAAAAAGAATTTTATAAATATTGTAAATCATTTAGAAAAATTGTTGTTGAAAAAAGTCATTGTAATTGTGACGTGAAATTGCTGTAAATTGTAAGTGTTTGGAGAGCATAGCGTTGGGAAAAATAATTAGTCAGTTGAAGGGGTTGTGACAGTAAACCGAGTGTGAAAGGAAAGAGTGAGTTAAATAAATATGATGCTGAAGACGAATTGAGAAACAATGGCCTTATGATAAGCCAATAACCACTGGAGCCAAACAACTACAAGAATCCTTTCAAATGTGTGTTTTGTATCAACAAAAATGACTCAATTGAGCGAAAAGATATTTTGAGAATAGGAGAAAAAGAGTAAAAGATAGAAATAAATATAAAGCGACTCTTATTTGAAGTCGTTTTGGATTTAATTCAATGAATAACTTGAAAGTGTATTGCCTTTTATGTAAATTAATTTCTGTGTTGACAGTGAAGAGAAGATGCGAATAAAACTGATGAAAAGAGGAAAACTGCAAACTTTGAATACAAAGACGAGATAATGAGAGACGCATGAAGTGCTGCAAACATTTAACTATTATCTAACTGCGAGTTCTCTGTATTTTTTGCTTTGCTTTTCGACTTGGAGTAGATTAACCATTAAAAAATTGTGAAACAGGAGGAACGTTAGGCGCGATTTGCATTTGCCATCACATGATTTGCATAAAAAGCGGCATCACTTCTACACACACGCACTCCTAAACCAATTCAATTATAGTCGATTAGTAATCCTGAGAAATGAAGTATCGCTTAATGAAAAACTATAAAGCTATGAAGGGAGCAGTTATACAGTAATATAAACCTAAGGGAGAAACAGTTCTGGTATAACGCTTCCATTCCAGGTCTTTGTTATGGCTTAATATCGAGTTAGTGTTTATACATGTATATGATATTACAGAGGAGGATATCGAGGGATATGCACATTATGCTAACGGATTCGCATTTGCTCTGCATTTATATCCGCACAATATTTACTATAACAATATCATCACTTGTATAACAACTCTAGAGATAAGAAATCGATAAATTTAAATATAATTATAAATTTTTCGCTCATTTATTCACATAATTTCATATACAATTCAGAGTAAATGAATGAATATGTAGTTAATTATAAGTTAGAACTCAAGGCAGAAGATTTTGTACTTCATTTTGCTTTGAGTGAAAATCAATTTGATTTTTACATACAGTAAGTTATGAATAGATTAAAACTAGTATTAAACTAAACAACTTAATAGTGTTTTATTCTGGAAGAAATAATCAGAAGTGAAAATGTTCGCCAACTTTCAGCTTTGAGAAAATGATTGTTTTCTTCGCCGCTATTTTTATTGTAGTTTATAAACAAAGGGAAACATAAGACACAGCATGAGAAATACGAAATTGTGCAAAAATAGAGTAAGTGGTAGTACTGTTGCGTACTGTAGTGGTAGTGCTCTTGTGTTACTTGAGTTTGATCTCAATGGTAGGTCCGGGTAAATGCATTTCCTACTGTGATATCATGGTTTGCTTTTATGGCCAAATTTAGGCAACAATACTAAGTTCGTTTCCAACTAAAACAAACTAAAAGATTAAATAAAAGCTTATTTACCAAATATATCAAACGAACCTAATTAACAAAATAAGTTTCTAATGTGAAGTCGCGTTTTTTCATTTATTTAATAAGTTTGAAGGAAAATTTGAGAGAATTTATGAGAGATTTGATGTGAAATAAGGCAATAATTCTACCACTAAATGCATAGTAGATAAAAGAATATGAAGCCATATAGACTTGTAGAAAGAAAGGACATAAATTTGGTGAACATTTTAGCGATTGGAATACATTGCATGTAATTCTCATCGAAATTATTCAGAATCCATTTCACACAAAAACGTCCTGACTTTCAAATAAATGGTTATAGTAGAGCTTTACCATTGAATCTAAATCGGTATTTAAGTTAAGTCATGCACTGGCATTGAACTGGCGTCCGATTCACTCCTATTATGCAGTATTGGTATAAATTCAGCGATAAGTAACATATATTATAAAACATTATTACCCTCTAGTAATTTACATGACTTCGAATGACCGAACTATAAGAGCATGCCTAACGAGCCAACAGCAAATTATTGCACCATTTATTCAAATCTCTCTCCAATGGTAGTAAAAGCAAAGTCAAACCATAGTTTGAATTTTATAAGACAAACTATATTTATTCCGAGTTAATCAAGAGAAAGGAGAGAAAGTGTCAATAGATTATAAAGTTTGTCATTTAGTGTTCAGTCCGTATATTACAATTAAATGAGTAGCTGTTAATCTCAGGTGTTGGAGAGAAAGGAGAGAAGCATACATTTATTCTCTCACTCAACATTCTGTCTCTGTCTCTGTCTCTGTCTCTGTCTCTGTCTCTCTCTCTATCTCTCTCTCTATCTCTCTCTCCGTCTCTCTGTCTCTGTCTCTGTCTGTCTCTGTCT
>JAQFZT010001458.1:0-15121 GCA_034696325.1 Camisiidae sp.
TGTGCTCAGCTTTTTATGCATGAGCTTGTTTAGAATCCTTTGCGCTTAAGCCATGTTAAACTCAAGCTTAGCTTATGCTCTTCACTAGCTATGCCTTAAGAGAAAGTTGAAAGAGATAATTGATAATTCTCTGAAAATTTATAGAATCATTATCAGGCTCATGTTGTTGGAATTTAAGCGTTTTTTGAAAACTCGTTGCAGACAATAACATATTTTACTTTCGCAGTTGTCCTAAATTATTATATACATTGATTGAGAAAATATTCATTTTCTTTCTATTTGAATGCATTATATATATATTGAACTATTTATTATCCAGATAATGAAAAGTTAAATAATGTAAAATAATTGAAAATTGAGTTCCTAATGAGACTTAAAATTTGGTGTTAAGTTTGAAAACTCGAATGAATGTTGAGAACAGACAAATTGATTTTCTTATTATTAAAGTTAAAATAACTTCACAGTTTTCGTTTAAAACTTTGGCAAAAGAGACTATTGTAATGATTCGTAACGAAACCTTAAGCAATATTTAATACCAATGATTTATGACCTAATATTAGTAAGCATTAAGTAAAACTAAAGACGCTAGAGTTGTCTCTTTCAAGCATTTTCATGACTTTATCTATGATTTTTTCATGTTAAATTTCATTTGATTTTCACAATTAAAACATACAATTAATTTAAATGTTATTACTTTTTTTAAATTCTAAGATAACCCTTTGCACTGTTGGATATGGAGATATATTTCCAAGTACTGTAAGTATAAGTTTCTTTCAAAAGTTTTCATTGAGTTAAAATTCCTACATTAACTTTGTTTTATTTTAAAATTTTAATCAGTGGACAGGAAAGATGATCGCATCATTTTGTGCACTTTTAGGAATTTCATTTTTTGCCTTACCTGCCGTGAGTTTAAAACTTTTATATTATTCTCTATTTTAGTTTTTAAATAAATCAATAATAAGAAAACCATTAAATATACAATTAAATTGTACTAATTATCTTATTTAAATGAAACGATACCGGTAGTTGAAAAATAGATTTTTTTCATTGAAAGCAATGACAATTTAAATCAGAGATGCGGAATGCGGTGGGTTCGACCAGGTGTTGACCCTCCCCTCCCCCACTGGACTGAGCTCATTCCGCATTTATGGTTTAAATACAAGATGGTAATGATGGCGTATATAAATGCCTCAAATAGTGTTTGAACGTAAATGATTTTCTTGTGTGAAATGAATAAAATTTATTTTCAATGAAAGGGTATTCTCGGATCGGGATTTGCTCTTAAAGTACAACAACAACAGCGGCAAAAGCACATGATTAGGCGTCGAGTGCCGGCCGCAACACTCATTCAAAGTTTATGGCGCTGTTATGCCGCTGACGAGAATTCTATGTCAGTCGCGACCTGGAAAATACATCAGATGCCACTTCCGAGTCCACCCGCGTGAGCATCTTTTCATTATATCCAATACAATTAATTACTATTGATTTTATTGTTATTGTTCACTCATCTGTTTTTTGCTTTCATTCAGTATCACATAATATAAGACACGCAAACATTCAGATAGTTTTTACGTGCGATCGCATGTAATAGCACTTACTTATTGTCTGCTTATTTTCTTGTTCCCATCCTTTCTCTCTTCTTCTATTTGTCATATACTCACTGATGCACTTTAAAAACGTTTGCACCGAAAAACGTAATCACCTTTTCATCTGCAATTCATTTGCTTCGCGTTCGTCAATGCAGTTATACTTCAGGTTCATTTACAAACACATTAAAACGTAAAGATAAATTGGATTTACCTCAAAGTACTGGTGTTAGTCTGTAAGTAATTTATACCTTAAATCATTGATACTTATCTTTGCATCAGAACATAAATGAGTTTTTTGGTATATATTGCGTTTTTATTACATGAGCGCACTTTAACTTAATTGTCAAAGAGTAATTGGCGTCTCTGGCGTCAAAATATGTCATACCTGTACTACCTATTAATCGTTCAAATAAAAGTTATAAAATCATATTTAGCGACAATATTCGCTCCTATTTTCTAATACTAATAGTTCTACTCATTTTTCTATTTCCTTATAATTGTTAATTTACCGATAGATTCAAACACAACACATCATTTGTAAGCCGTTTTTCAACAATTCGAAGACATAAATCATCGACACATTCACCACTCTCTCGCAATCGTTTCGGTGCGTCCTCAGCACCAGACCACGGACGCGATGACGGGTCACGAATACCTGGAAGTCTTAGCGAAGACAGTGTGGCCAAAGATATATCTGATGCTTCCAAAAGAAATTCTGATGGTAAGTAACATCATAAATTCGAGCCATTACTCATTTGGCAGACGATCAATTTTGCGCAATTTTCAGTTATAAATACTTTAAATATTTTAGAAATTAAAAATGAACTAAAAATCAATCAGAAAAACTACAATTTGAGATAATGAATTCAACTGAACATTTGAATACTATTTATTACAATTTCTATCTATTTAACTTTATTAATTTGTCAACAAATGAAAAATGATCAACGCATCAGTTGGTGCTAAAGCAGGTGCCGGACAAATACAACCCTTTGGTCGGTGATTCTGTTCAATCAAAAAACAAAAATCAAATTACTTAAAGTAGACTACTATCAAATCATAGAATCAATTCAAAACATAGTACCTACAGGTTATCAGTCAATTGATCTGAGTTGGAATGCTTATAACTATTTTACAACCATATTGTAATTAGGTATTTTATTTCTTGTTTTATTAACTGTGAAAGTTTTTTTGCTTATATTTTTATTTGGTACGTGTCATGACTTATTGGGCAAATGCGTTACATAACATTAAAATATGGCTACAGTTACTGTACTGCTCAACGTGTCTTAATTATGCACGAATATTATTTTTCACTCAAAAGCTCCATCCATTCTTGTGCAAACAAATTACAGAAAAGAGTACAAAATTTGTGCAGCACTATCAACAAAACGGTATCACTTTTAATTGAGAAATTTGTAATAACAAGTATTTCAGATGGTAGACCTGGCCGTGCAATCAGATCATATGGAACAATATAATTAATTAGTACTTAAATAATTGTAACTTGTAACTTTTACTGTTGAATCCTTGTTTAATTGTCGCCTTCATGTTAATACGTCATCACACATGCCAAATAAAAATGTCAAATTTTTTTGCAGTTGTTTAAACAAAATATCTAATTGAAATATTGTTGCAAAGAATTTGTTATAATTACGTCAGAACACAAAGTTTCAACCGGGGAATTACCTGTGTTCGCTCATTTAGTGGTTGAATAGGACGTATAATCTTAATACAATCTCAATATGTTATATGAAATCAAATTCCTTTGGTTTTAGTTTACTTCTGAGTTTGAAAATGGGATAAATTTTTTGGGAATTAGTTATTGAGGGGATTGAAAACAGGGTGCGGACGAATTATGGAGTAGCCATATTTTTTGGCAGTAACTTAATCGATAAAAAAGAGATTAAAAATTTTGGGCTCAAATAAAAATTAAATGATAGAAATAAAGAGTTGAACAGGTCTTTGAGCATAAATATATGTATATTAAGTCACTGCCAAAAAATGTAATCTTCTCACATCAGGGGTTTGGCGACACACGTCTGGTAAAATACTTTAAACATAGTGCTTCTCTGTTCGATTGTACATTTGGATTTTGATGTTCTCTGCATATATTTCTTGAAGTGATCATGACAATTTCTACTATATTGATTTCACGCAATTCACGAACGAAAATTCTGTTTTTTCATTCAAAAAGTATAAGTACAGTGGGAACACTTTTCAAAATACTGAGATTCTTGAAACCCCAGTCATAAATACAGCTCAAACATCAAGCAAAAGGGTTTATAGCATTCAAATAGAGTGAGAAAAAATATTGAGTAGTGGTAATGAGTTGTCCTTTTGAATCCTATCTTTACCTCAATTATTTTCAAACCCTTTTCAGTCCCCAACTGTACCTTTGAAAATACGAATCACTGCTAAAATCATTATCACTTTTTAAGAAGAGAAAATAGAACAGAACTCCAGAAACTATAACAAAATTTTGAAGCATTTGTTGTGAGCACACTTCTAATGAGCAAAAATAAGAGTCATCTTCAGAAGTGCTTTCATTTTCAACTAAAATTACTGGATTTTATATTGTGTAACAAAAACTGTTTGCTTCTAATGATGTATTGCAATAAAGAGCAGAGCATTGAAGTTGGATTAACTTGTTTTCAAACTTAATAAGCTTTGAAGTTTAGAACAAATCAAAATATTTAAATCTTCACTAAGAATCGGATGACGTGTAGAAATTGCCAAATTTTCTAATGACTTGTAATTATCATTTATTACTTTATAACTGGACCGTATAAGACATTATAAACTTTTTACTCAATAATTTAAATTATTTTTTCAATTAGAAGACAATAAAACTTGTTTATTGCATATTTTAGATTATAAATGAACTAAAATTTGAAAAACCTTCGTAAGTGTCGACACGATTCAATTATAGAGCTCAATTTTTATTCTGATACTATGAATTTCGAGTTAATTAATCTCAAAAATTATGATTTCGACGAATATTATTCACCATCTATTCTTCACATAACAAATTTGATCAATTGCTTTAAATCTTTAAAGTCGTATTGTTTTAGAGAGAATGCTAATCACATCGTTATGTTTGATTAATTTATCCCACATTCAAATGTCATTTGTATATATAGTTTGTCTGAACGATTCAAAAAGTATGTCTTTGTGAACATTAAATGTTTATAAAATGAAAGAAAACTATTGAAGATATTAAACTACAAACTAAAAGAACTACAAATAAAATGAAATGCATGAATGAATTTGTGTTTATTAAAGTAAAATCTACCAAAAGATTGCTTTACAGAGATGGATGGCGGTGCAGTTCCACTGGTTCTTTGTCATATGTTACAGAAAGATTTCAATCATCCGCCTTTTCTTGCGCTATCGCCCGCTTTCCGATCTGCAATTGAATTTCCTACTATTTCCACAGGTTGGGACAACAATCACCAAAATAAACGTACACTTTTATCATTTATGTTAAAATTTGAAATTCAATAAATTCAACAAAAATACAAATGATTTTTTTCCTTTCAATAATAGCTAGTAATATATTTTATTGATACAATACTCAAACATTCACTCAAACATTCGCTCAAACATTCATCAAACATTCACTCATACATTCACTCAAACATTCACTCAAACAACCACTGAAGCAAACATAGAAACACAAACATCTACAGAAATACAGAAGAATGAATTTCTGTTGTAGTTATTTTACATTTCCTTATTTATGAAACAAAAAGTTCCTTTAAATGTGCGCTTCAAAAAAGGTTTCTCTTGAGAAAGTGCGTGGAATAAAGGGCGTTATGTAACACTTCATAAACTTTAAACTTAAGAATAGCGTATCTCAAGAAGTGGCGCTCCTTTTCCATGCCCTCTATTCAAACAATGATTTGCATGCATTTAACTTATAATTGTCTGTTTGTTAGTCAATGCGTTGCATGTTTTTCTCTTGTTGAAAACTGTTCGATGGATAAGATTTGTTTGTGCCCCAATTGATTTGATTTTGATTAAGTTCTGTTATTCCAATCTCAGGCTCCACTTCACGTCGCGGCAGTTTAATATGTGCCGGTTCTTTCTTCCCTTTCTTACCGTTGGGGCGCAAAGAAAGTCCTAACAGTTGTGTTGGTAAGAGAAACGTTTCCTCCTGTCTTTTTTATCTTTTATTATCATTTCTGGCTGCCATTACGGCTCTCTTTCTTCTTCTAAGTTTAAAATCTTGTCATGTAAAAGCACTCTCAGTTTAGCTGCAAATATCTTTCATTCACTCTCTTTAAAAAAAACTTGAATTCGTATGATTTTTTGGATTTCACTTAATTTTCTTCTTTAAAAATTAATATTTGGGTAAAATGTTTACGTTTATTTCAAATTCATAAAATAGTTGCTTATATTTTTTCAAGTGTATATTAGACTACGAACGGCTTTGTATACTAACGCAAAAAACAATTAATTTTTTAATTGTGAATTAAACCACTTATGAAATAATAACACGAAATCCTATCCTAAAATTCCAATTTCATACAATTCACGGCCGGTTTCGGAATTATCACACATTTTCTGCAAATCAACTTATTTCACAAATTAAATGTCTTGTTTCGCTATTAATTCAACCTCTCTCTATTTGATCGGCACCGCATCGCACCGTTTCTGCAATTAAATCCACACTACAATATACAATCTTAATCAGAGGTTTATCAATCGCACACTTAATATTAAATCTTCAAATCATATTCGATTTTACAACAGATTTTTGTTTTAAATCTTACATTCCTTTTAGATGATGAACCAGAGGAACCAAAATTGACTATTTTAACAAAACAACACAAAAACGCGATCAGATCTTTAAGAAAGGTACACAAAATGCTTAATCTTTGATGATTTTGAGTAATTGCAAAACTATGTTAAAACAATATTTGAATGTTTGAATTGGGATTTTTCATTGAAATATAGATTAAATATTTCGTCGCGAGGAGGAAGTTTAAAGAAGCATTAAAACCATATGATGTAAAAGATGTGATAGAGCAATATTCAGCGGGTCACGTCGACCTTTTAGCCCGTGTCAAAAATGTTCAGGCGAGGTTTGTCAAGATTCTGTGCTCAATAACAATAATCAAATCAATTATCATGTTTTATTGCAAGTGTTCACAACTGTTGACTGATAGCAGCGTCACTTAGATCTTATAAACCAAACAAATTCTGTTACGCTTAATAAATATGCGTTCACTTACTATGATTGTTATCACTTATATTCATTACTATTCAAATGGTGCAGTACACTCAATCTACTGATCAATTTAAAGGATTGATTTAGTAATTCTTACCATTCACTTCTTTGTCCAATAGCTAGAGTGCGCTATTTCTTGATGAAATATGGATTTTATTATTGTAATCAAAATTTATATGCTTAATGCAATCAAAAATCTGTGAAGTTATACCAAACAATAGTTGAATAATTACCATACTGAGCATCATACATCATACATACAAGTTCTAATTTTATTGATAAATTTGCTTGAAATTCGAAATTTTTCATTCAAAATTCATGAAAAATTATTCTATGACCTGGAAAATAAAGTCCCAATCATAGTATTTGAATGCTAAAAGACTTTAGAGGCTCTCTTATCTGTGATAAGTTATAAAATGGTATGGTATCGGATAAATTTTAAAAATTGTTCATGGATGTGCGCAGAGTTTCAATCACTTTAATCCATTTCGCTATGAAATTTTCCCAACTTTAGCAACTTTTTCATTCCCTAAGTTATGTGTATTGAAAATTCAATCTGTTTGTAATTCTTATGCAGACTCGACATAATATTAGGAAAAGTTGGTTCGAAAGCGAAGGATGTTTATGAATCAAAATTAAGTCTCGCCTCAAGAATTGTTAAAGTTGAAAGAGCGGTACGAATCTTTTTATTGAGATGGGAATTTTTATTTTTATTTTTATTATTATTTAATTTAATATGATTTAAGGTTGAAGATATCGAAAACAAAATAGACCAACTCATGGAAATGTATATCGAGGACAGAGCGCGAATGAACGCCATGGCGTTATCTTCAGGACAAGTGCCACTACAATCTTCATCAACAAATCAGTATTCCTATACCCCTCCTCCTCCACCTCCCCCTCCCAGTACACCTGTATCTTTATCGCAACCTTTCCCAATAGGATCATCGCCTCCATTGCCATCATTGGTAGCACTGGCGAAGCCAAAGCCAATTCTCATTGATAAGCAATCGTCAGAACCCAATACTCCAATAGCTAGAAATTTTGATAAACAAATACAAAGAGGAAATTCAGATTTAGGTCAAAGAATTGTTAAGAAAAGAGTAACATTAAGGCATTCATTAGACACTGCAGTGAATCGGTGTTCAAGTGCCGGCACCAGTAGATCAGTAACTGAAGCTCAAAGAAGTGCTAGAAGTGATTCATCAATCGGTTGCATAATGTTATCCTCTGCCACCTCCTCAGCACCAGCAATAAAATTAGAAACTGATATCGAAGCGAACTATAATAATGCACAAAATGATTCGAAAAGTACTTTATTATCATCTGCTGATTCAGTAGAGCACGAAATTCCATCAGAATCGAGTACAATGGGTACAGAAGTCGAATCGTTATGTGTTAGCGATGAAATTGTTGCTGTTATGAGTGGCAGAGATTCTGCTGATTTTGATTTCATCGATGATATACCTATGAGTTCAAGTAGTCGTAAAAGTAGTCAAGAAAGTTACACAAGCATTTCGAAGCATCAATTCGATCAACTCTTAATACCTGAAATGCCTGATACAGGAAATGAATCCGATTGTGAATTAAGCACTACTACTGTTATTCATGCAGAAACTCAATCATTATTGAATCCCACGACTTCAGAGACTACTAAATTACATCCTAAATATCATCATCACCCGCATCACAGCCATCATCACGCACATCATCACTATAAAACATCTCATGACAATTTATAATACATATTAATTCAAATCAATATTCAAAATCAAAACAAATTATATCATTTCGTAAACTCATTCAATCAATTTGAACATAAAATAGATTATTTATTAAATAATTTTCAATATATATATATATAACTTATTAATTCGTTATAAGCATTTTTATTTATAAAGTTTGTAATTTAAGAAAAACCTAACGCTTATTGAATTAAAGAACATTTAACTCCAATGGAGTTGTCGGCAAAATAAGCATAAATTAGAAATCAAACATCTTCAGCCCAAACATTTTGTTTATGTCAAATCTGAAGAATTCCCCTATTATTGTCATATTGTTTCCAATGATTCCTTTATAATTGTTGAAGACTAACAGCTAATACTAATATTCAATTGTTTTCAAATTTGTACAATTTTTGTCTCTTTTGTTACACTACACAGAAGATCAAAACATAACTTAATATCCATATCAAAGTTGATTGTTTTCTTCATGAAAACATTAGATTTTCTGAGGAAAACACAATATTTTTCAAGAATATTTAGCAAAAGTCGAATTTTATACTTTTGACTCATTTTATTGATGAACAATCCTATCATTGCCTTTGTTGACAACCATATTATGAAGAAGAAAACGTGACAACTTTCGATGTTTGAAGAATTATTGAATCTAAAACTGTGATAAAATCTGAATATGTGCTGACAGGTGCGCTATATTATCATTAAGTGATTATTTATTGAATCGAAAATAACTAATGCAACTTAATTGTTAGTTTGATTTTTAATTCTTTATTATTGTTGGGATAAAACCTTATTTTGAACGATGATCTCATATAATAGATAATATCATCAAATAATTGATTTATTTACCAATAATTGCGCACATGAAGCGTTTTTATTATACGAAGTCATAATATTAACTCTTCAAAGAGAAGATCTTGACTATTATATTATTATTTCTGCGAGAAGTCATCAAATCTAATGTTTCAAAACTAAAATACAAATTATATATAAAAGATTAAAAAATAAGTTAGAATGACCTCAAATGCCTTTTAATTCATATTCCATTAATATAATGAAAATACGTTAATAATTGTAGTTTAAAATTCATTTTTTGTGTTTTGAATTTTGAAAAATTAAGTTTAATAAAATTTATGATTAAATAATTAATTAAGTTATCACTCTTTTAATACAAATCTTTTCGTAAAACATTCATCTTTTTATGTATGATTTTCTGAAAGAAATGTTTTTACAAAACAATAATCTTAGAAAAGCTTTAAAAGGAATTTTTGAGCCACTTTAATGAGATGGAGGTTGAAATTGAATTTAATTTATTCTCTACTCGTGATTAATTTTTTAAATATAAAGAGTAAAACTCCATATCTTCAAAAAATATTTAGAAATGGATCACTATTAATTTTGTATAGTGGGTTTTTTAGACAGTATCTCCAAGAGTTTCCAATGTCAATTCCATCTCTATTGGAGTGGAGATGGAGTTGAAAATTATTTTAATAGTTAATGGAGTTGGAGTGGAGATGGAGGAAGGATTTTTGATAATTTGGTGCTCTAGTGTCTCCCAGAATGTGATTGTATTAATGCAGCGATAGATAACTCATTATAAGGACCAGGAATAGCTTTCCATCAGAATAATGCCAACTGGACTCATTCAGACTCACAGTTAGTGCTGATTCTATTCCTATTCTATTCATAAAAAATCATTTCTATTCCTATTCTATTCATAAAAAAATCATTTCCATTCCTATTCTTAGTATTTTTTTTATTTATTTACCTATTCTTATTCCAGGAATAGAATCAACACATAATTCAATTGGAAATATGTTGAAATAATTAATGCGATTTTTAATTCTTTATTATAGTTACTCAAAAAATAGAAATGTGATAATTAATATTAAAATTATTAAAATTAAAATTACAATTTGTTTTAATAATAATTCTCAATAATAGTAGTAATTCAGAATTAAAGCGTACTTAAAAACTTTAGTAAACTTAAATTTTTTTGAATAAAACTTTAAATTTGAATAAAAATGTCAGAATTTTGATTTGATTAACTTCTCCATTGAATCCCTTGAAAAGTTTGCAATTTTTTATTACTAAAATAGTTTAATTTCTATTCCTATTCGTATTCGTCGGAATAGAATGAAGACCAGAGTTATTATATGACTGACAGCATTTTAAAGCAATAAGAAAATTTGGGTTTATCCTTATCATTACCTTGAATTTACGTGTGGGCTCAAGTGCTAAATAGGGGCTAAACATTTGTGGGGTTAAAAAGAGAATTGAGACTCTCTTGGTTTTCATAACAATTTTCGGGTTTGGATCGGTTCACAAAATTGAGATTCCAGTTGGGTTTGGTTTGCAAAACTTATAACTAATTACATAATTAATCTGTACTATTAAGTTAGTCTTAAATCATTTTTATTACTTTAAGTTTATTAATCAATTTTGCAAATACTTTTGTATGGTATGAGACTTTTTAATCTTAACATCGGATAACTTCAACTATTCTTATGAAAAGTTTAATATTATATTCTTGAGTATCAATTAATTGATTTCTAAATCATTCAATAGATGTCAGTAAATGTATTATTTAGTAAAACGTGAGAATCATATGTAACTTGAATATGACACCAAATTTAACAATTATTTCACAATTTTTATCCAATGCTTATAAATACTTATCAATTAAATTAATTCAATATTTATTTTATTATATTTTGTTAAACCAAAAGTTCGTCAAACATATTAAAAGGTAATTAATCATAAAAAAAAGTGTCAATTAAACATTCAACTCAAGTCAATAATATTTTAAATTAATATTAATTACAATTATTTGAATTATTGGATAAATTCATCCGATTATTGTCTCAATTATTCTCAACAATTTATTGGGAATCAAATGATTTACTGATTAAATCATTAAATATTATTCTATTAACAATATCTAATTTAAACATTTAATAGAATTCTATTATAATAATAATATTTATTATAAATTTATTTGAACACAAAATAAAGAATAATATTTACTATTAATTATTAATAAACATTATTAAGAATTGGGTAAATAAAGCGCTCAACACATTGTTTACATTTTCATGTTTAACACTTATTGTTCAAATAAATCTAAACTTTTAATGATCCGAAAATGTTTTTAATTAAATGTGTAATGACTTTTTTTGTAACTCTATTTCCAACTTTTATCCAATTTATTTATTCAACGTTTGCTTTGTTTTTCATTTAACTTACTTTTGTTTTCACCAAACATTTCATTTACTCATATTTTCAATTTCTTTATTATATATTATAATAATTAAACTTTGATTTTAGTTTTTGACTCATTAGTTAAGTGTAAATTAACTTAAAGTTTGTCAAGAGTTGCGAGTATTTCGTGAGTGTTTCAAAGTTTATACAACTATTCGCTGAATATTTGCATATTTTTAATAGTGAAAAACTTAATTGACTCAAAATGTTCAATATTTTGGTCATTGAATAAAGTGTAGAATAAATGACATCAATAATACTTTACTTTTACGCTATTATTAACTTTTAAACAAGACTTTGCACTTATGATATACTTTTACGTGATCACAACAGATCACAACAGATCACAAACAGATCTCAAATACTCTTTTTCTCATACATTTGAATAGAATAAAAAAGTAAGAAAAAATAAATTATTCAAAATGTGTACTGAATGTGTACTTTTCTATTAAGTCGAATCTAATAAGTCTATTGATATGCAAAAAGTGTTGACAATTTATTCAAGTCTCGAAGGAACTGATAATTTAATAGTTTTGGGCGAAGAGAGTAAACATTTCCAGAACTAATTTCTATTATAAATTGCAAATAAATTGTATAGAATTTGTCGTATGAACGCATTGAGCAATAAATAATCAATTCAAACATTTTCTTAATAGATAATGACTGAAGTCGACAACTCTGACAAACAACAAATCAATGGAAACAATAAAAGACAACCATTAATAAGAAACAGTAGTCTCTGGACTAATAATGAAGAAAGAGATCCGTTGAGCAAATTTCGCATCGATTCGACTGAATTTCTTGATCTTATTAATGATAGAATACTATGCGAGCGCTGCCATAAGTCTCGTAAATATTATTGTTATACTTGTTATATACCTATGAATTGTATTAAATCTAAGGTACCATTTGTGAGATTACCGGTTAAGGTAGATATTATTAAACATATTCAAGAAGTTGATGGCAAGAGTACGAGCTCTCACGCGGCTATTATTGCTCACAAAGATGTCACTATTTATAATTATCCTCAAATGCCAGACTGGACTAATCAAAGAGTATGTCATTTGTTAAACCAATACTTCGTTATAACACGCAATTTACTAAATTTGATATTTGTCTCTAATATCCCAACATTTAAAGGTTGTTCTGGTATTTCCCGGACCTAATGCTAAAACTCTATCAGAGCTATTTTCTAACCATTATGGAAAGAGTGCTTCAAATTCGATTAGTCTGTTTCCATTTGATAGAGTTGTATTCATAGATAGGTAAGTGATTTTCCATTTATTCAATAACGCCTACGAATATTATATAATATTGCACTTGTTTATGCAGTTGCTGTGCTTAAATTATTCACAACAATCCTTTATATATACATTTTATGTCTTGTTTAGTCCTTCAAATACACTTCACAGAATACATTCAATAGAAAAAGTTGAAATGTTTTTCACATAAAACTAAAAAATGGAAAACTCGAATTCCCAAAAATTTCATGTACTTCTAAAAGAGTCTTAGAATATTCGAGAGCACAGATTGAAGTGATACTTGAATTTGAATGAAATTGATTTTTCTTCCATTCAGTTCTATTATTATTATTTTGAATGACAAATTTTTGCTATCATTTTCCGTAAACAAAAATAAACTCATCGTTTTTGTGCTTCAAATAATGCTTTAATGCTCTGATTTGATTAAATGGTTTTCAAAATGTTGGTTAAATAAATCACTATTTAAAAGAAGTTGACCATCAATTGATTTACTTTCAAAGTTTTTCTTAAATACTATATCAGTTTGTGATGAAAAAGTTGTGAAAACCATAGTTTAATAGTTTGAACTTTGATTAACTATTGAAAATGAGTATTAGTCTATATTACTAATTATTTAATGTCTGGTGTCCGTCTGTGTGTTCGTCCGCAATCATGTCATTTGATTTTCAAACGCGAGCTATTATTCTATTTCTTACTTTTAGAGAAAAACTAAAACCCTTTACTGCAAATGACGTTCACATTTCATTTAAGAGAAGATTAAGTTCAAAGTGATATAAAGAAAAAAAAATTGATTTCAATTCTAATTAGTTTTCAAATAAATATGAAATTTCACATCAACTAAACATGTAATTGGGAATTGTATTTTCACTCAAATTTTAACATTGGTTGAGCCAACACTTAATAAAAATTAATAGTAAAACATTTGAAGCATTGATTGGTTTACATTAAAATTGATTTAACTTTAATTACACTTATGTGTCATTTTTCAAATCGAAAATCTCTTATCATATCTTCATGTCAATAGTAAATAAAGGGTCGAACTATTAAACTATAGTTTTTATAACTTTTTGATCACAAACATGTATAGCATTTAAGAAAAACTTTGAAAATAAATTAATTCAAAATGAACTTATTCTAAAAAGTCATTCAAATACAGTACAGGTTTTATTTTATTGAGCGAATGCAAGTCTGTAGAGTTTCGTACTTTATAGATATCGATACATAGGATCTAAAGCTTTAGGTCAGATTCGCCTACAATTGATTAACATATATATCGAAAGAAAAAAATACATTTATAATCAAAAACATGACTAACTTCTCAATAGTCGAACTGGTTTAGTCAGGTTATTAGGGATTTTTGATCCGTTACCGAACTTTATGAGACATAAAGACGCCTCATTCGGAAGATATAGTCAAGAGGAACACAAATATATGACTCTTGATGTGAGATCTGGCGCTCGAAATATTACTGTCAAAACTTTGAATTAAAAATGTATTTTTCCGTCTTTTTCAGATTTAAATAGGCTAAAAACTAGAAAATAATAGGACAAATATTGATGAATAAATTAACATTTACTATTCTATTGTTTTTAGCTTATTCAATTCAAAAAGAAAAAAATCTATTTTTTGAGCTCCAAATTTTAACCGATATATTTCAGGAATCAGATCTCACATCAAGATGAGAGTAACATATTTGAGTTGCGCGAATGACAATACCATTCAAATGAAGTATATTTTTTACAGTAATTGTTTACCTATAAGAAAAGCATTGTTATGCTATTTTAATGAGCGAATCCCTAAAGCATACTTTCTTACAAAATAAAGCTAAATGTTTTCCATAAAAAGTGGTATACAGTTAAGGAAAGAACAAAAACCAAACCCTATGGGCGCCTGTTCCCCAAGGTCATATATATCAAATGAAAGATCTCGATGAGTAGAACAAAAGTTGTCATGGGGCCGAACCAATCGGAGGATAAGTTTTGGAGTTTTTGACCGAAAATTGCTTGATAATGAGTTTTTATGTTTTATTAACTC
>JAQFZT010001459.1:0-15116 GCA_034696325.1 Camisiidae sp.
AATGAATGAAAAAACTGGCGGTTTATTAGTTTGTGATTTGTTTAAAGAGTTGAGAGAACAAAATAATACACTTTTAAGTCAATTATTATTTGAGAAAAATTTGAATAAAATATTTGAAAATTATAGAAATTATGTAAAAGTATTTTGTGATAATTGTAAATGTGATCAAAATATTATTATTAAAAATAAATTATATGATTTGGAAAATGATTATAAAAACAATTTAAATGAAAATAAAGTTTTAATTAATAATACTTTAATTGAAGAGAAGTTTAAAACTGAAAATACTATTGAAGTCAATGAAAGTTTGAATGAAAATAATAATGAAATAACAATTGATTTACAGAAAAGTCTAAAGACTTCAGAAACAAATTTAAATATTGATAAACAAAATAAAAGTCAAACAATTATTAAAACCACTCAACAAAACATTGACTCAAATAATGGTAAATAAAAATATTATAGTTTTATTCAAATATTTCAAAAGTTTTCATTTTCATAGATATTGTCGAAAAAACTGATGAAGAATTGAATTGTTTATTAAGTAATAAACGAATAAAAGTTAAAAATAGGAGAAAAACAAATCCGATGGAAAAAATTATGTATAATTTGCCCAAAAATCAAGAAAAAAAAGGAAAAAAGTTGGAAAAATTGAAAAAAATGATAAAAATTTTACCCAAAACTCAAGAACTAAAAGAAAAAAATTTAACAAAAACGGAGTTAAATTCAGGTTTAATTCATTTGTTATTTATTTTTGCATATTTTGTGATTTTATTAATTTTTGTGAACAGTTATTGGGCTCAAAAACATTGAATCGATTCCTATAAATAAACCTCAAATTCAAGTTTTGAATATAAAACTACTTTTGACTGAAGACAACAATTCTTTGACTCAAATGCCATTCAAATGTATTGATTGCGGTCTGAGTTTTATTAATAAAAACTCATTAACAGAACATTACAATACTTTTCATAATAAACTACTCGAGAAGAGAGCACAAAATTATATTAATATTCAAACTGAGACTCAATTAATTGACGATAACTTGAAAACTGATACAAACTTACAGTCAAATAGCGATCAAAAACTCATTTTATCTCTTATTAAAAAAACATTTGACTGTAATGTCTGTGAAAAACATTATGATTCAGAAGAACTTTTGTTAACACACATGAAATACAATCATAAACTTCAAGATATGAATCAAACTTTCTATTGTCGTAAATGTGAGGCTTGTTTTCCAACAGAAACTTTACTTAATTTCCATAACTATAGTGTTCATAAACAGAAAGTATTGAATTGTTTTAATTGTTCTTTCATTACTCAAGACTCAGAACTGTTTGAAAAACATAAACGAATTCATGAGAAGCCGTTCGTGTGTTCTGTTAAGGATTGTATTGAAGCATTTGATGAAAAGATTGAATTAGAAAAACATATTCAACTCAATCATAAGGAATTCAATTGCGATAAATGTAATGAAAGTTTTAGAGCCAAACATATATTGATAGCACATATCAAAGAGTTTCACAGCGAATGTGTTTTCAAATGCCATTTATGTGACTTCAAGTGTCTAATGAAGAGTTATTTAGAATTTCATATAAAAAAACATGAAGAAAAGGAAAAGAAGTCATTTCCGTGTCTTATCGATGGATGTGATATTGCCTTCAAATCAGAATCATATTTAGAAATGCATACGAATAGAGTGCACCTTAAAGTCAAACCATTTAAATGCAAAATATGTGACAATACATTCTATGGTAGAGAACATTTAACCAAACATTTAGTTAAAGAACATAAGGAACCGGCGTTTGAATGCGATTTATGTCACTATAAAACTCATAATAAGTATAATGTAATCACACATCGAATGACTCATTCAGATGAGAGACCTCTCAAGTGTGGGATCAATGGATGTGATAAAACATTTAAACGTGATTTACATTTAAAAGTACATCAGAAGCGAATGCATACTAATTATCGACCGTTCAGTTGTGATTGGCCTCAATGTGAGCTCACTTTTAAAAGTAAATTGTCTTTAAGTCATCACATTCTTAAACACACTGGAGATAAGCCTTATGTTTGTGATTGGAATGAATGTATGGCTAAGTTTACGAGTAGTTATGGACTCAAATATCATAAGTTAAAGCATTCTTCTAATGAAAAGCTGTTTAAATGTGAATCTATTGATTGTGATAAAGCTTTTACTAAGAAAAGTACTTTAATTAAACACTACAATAATATACATAATTAAATGTGAATTACTTTCGTTTTACTTATGAAGTCAATATTTAATAAATAGTTTAATTTTAATTGAGTTATTTATTTGACTTTTTCCTCGATTTAATTACTAGTTTTTGGATTTTCTTTGACTTTAAATTAATAGATTTTCTAAATAATTATTGTTATATTCAAATTTGTTGAGTGATTGTTGAGAAGAGGACTTGTTTTACAGACAATGTTCTACACATACAATACAGTTTTGGATTTTAATTCATAAGTCAGAGATATTAAAATATTTATATTTTTATAAAGTTTAATAAAAGATATCAATTTGAATACTGATATGAAAAGATCTGTATTTCATAATAAAGATCTCTAAATAAAGACAGACAGACAGACAGACAGACGTGTAACTAAAGACACGATCGATTCAATGACAGATATGGGACAACAGACAGACAGACAAAGAGTAAAAATTTAGTAAAATAATGAGATATTCTCATATAACAAAGGTAGTAAGTTTTCTAAAAGATTTCGTAATTTAACTCATGTTTTTAATACGGTTGCTTTGCTAAGTTTGTAGCACTTTTTGTTTTGGAAAATCCGAATGAAAATTTGATGATAAAATCTGACTTGATTTTTGTACAATAAAAACCTGCAAAAATTTTGGTGATTTGAATTGAGAGTCCATGACTACTAGGTTTTATGCTTTTTTCTAGGAGGGGACTAAATGAATAGATGAACAGATGAGAAGATGAGCAGATGAGCAGAAAACGAGCAAAAAATGAGTAGATGAGCAGAAAATGAGCAGAATTTGCTCGTTTTCTGTTCATTTCTTGCTCATTTTCTACTCATTTTCTGCTCATTTAGTCCCCTCCTTTTTTATACAGTACAATATCGATACAGTTTCCGTACATATCTATTACAAACTTTAGATCTGAACAAAGCATAAAATATCAATTTATGCAAATGAATCCTAACCAATGAGCTTATTTAAATTTAAAATTAATTTCAAACGAATTTTCCTGAATTGATCACTATTTCAAAAGCCTATTATTTTCTTCGTTCTATTTATAGCAGACTTTTCCTTATTCTGTATTCACTTCAAGACTATTGTATAAAAAAGCATTATTTTCAATTAAATTTAATAGTAATGTACTGTCAAATGCTTTCACCAAATTTTATAATGGGTTTTACTGACAAGTGTGCGTCTGTGCAAATACTTCTTACACGGATGAGAAAACAAGTTCTTTAATTTATGTAAAAACAATTTTAATCATTTTTATCTAAGGTGTTATTTTTAGAAATACCAGTTTATTGTAATTCGTAAAAATTTCATAATTATGTCATATAATTTATTTATTCTAGAATTTTGAATATCACTTTATAAACAGTCAATTAAAAATATCTTGATTAATCTTCTATGAGTACATTTTTATCTTTATTTCATCAAAGCATTATTTTTCTAAAGTTTAATTATTGATTATTTGAAAGATAAGCAGTCTTTCTGATAAAGACCTTATACAGCACATCACTAAAATTTATCAAACAAAATCGATATGAATTGACCTGAAAACATCATTTCATCATTAGAATATTTAATTTCATGGCAAACCTCATAATCTATATCATAATTATTCTCTATTGTAGTTATATAACGATCACATTAAACTTGATAAAAGATTGACAAGCGATCGCCACTTCATTTAACTGTCAGAGCCAAAAAAGCGTATTCTAGAATCAAAAAAATTAAGTAAAATAGAATATTAATATAATTAAACTGGAGATTTTTAATGCTGAGCATTGGTTAGTTAACGAAATAATAATATGCTTGAAAACTCTTTTAAGTAATAAGAGAATTCAATTCTATTTCTAACTTTTTGCAGTGATAAGTGTTTCAATGTAATCGCTGTATACAAATGTCTTTCTTTGAATCTGTTTAAAAATTATTAGTCATTCAGGTGAAACCTCTGATAATTAATCCGTTTGTTCTTGTATTTTCATAGCAGTACATTTACTATTTAAATAAACCTGGAGAAAAGTTGAAATTACAACAAAGACCTCATCATTATCTATAATTCAATTAAATTTGTATATAAAACTGAAGATTTAAATCTTATATCAAAAAGTGCAGAAAAAGCTTACAATTGATAAATTTAATAAAAGCTTTAAATCTTCAATTATATATTTAAATTATATTTAACAAAGCAAAAGTACAAATTTAAATTTTTTAAATTTTTGAGTTCAATTATGTGTGCTTTGAAGATATTAAGCTTTTTTTGTTGAAAAAACTACAAATTTTCAAAATTTTTAATGTCTCTGAAACTTAGAAAACACAATAAAGTGTTTCTAAGCCCATATGACGCTATACTTGGCCATCGCTGAGATAGATCAATTAGATATAATAAAACATATCATCAGTGTTACAATGAGTATAGCGTGATAATAGATTTTTTTTATGAGGTACCAGGTTGTAATTCTACCAAAAATTTTATTTTGAGTCAAACAAGCATATCTTTTGACTGGTGTACATGTACAGTAAAATGACATTTTCATTTCACGAATGCAAAATAATATTCATATTCTGAAAAAATATCTTACGTTTACAATAAAGAAAAATTTTAACATATTCTTCGAAATGAAGTTCGATTTAGGGAATTTCCGTCGCGACAACTGTGTTCAACTAACTAGTGATAACCAGATCATGAAATGGGGCAATCAATATTCAAATATAACTTTGGATATTCAGCCCAGTTGGTTTCCACCCTTTCTTACATATACAGAGAATAATATAAAGAATGGTGATATTACTTTCTTAGAGTATGAATGGTGTGGAGTATTCATATTACTTATTAGAATATTTGCACGAAGACTAAATGCTAGGTATGTTTTATGGTCAGAAAACTCATATAATTTTTTGTCATAAAAATCAAGATTTTTTAAAATTTAATAAGAATGCTAAAAAGCTCTCTTTTTCATTCATTTTATTTATTCATCATATTTATGTTTTACTAGAATATTGATATAATTTTCCAGCTAATTTTACTTGAAAATTATGTTAATATTCATATAAACTCATATTACACAAATCGTAATGTTGAGCTGATTTTCATCTGAAAGCACAAAATTTTAGTTAATCTTTGAATTGAATACCCACATTCTTCACATATTTCATAGTCTATACTTTTCTTAAGCAGTCTTCTGTATTTTAATTCTATGCTAAATTATAAGTTTAAATTTCATACAAACTATCAATTAATTTGAATTAAGTTTTGTCAGAGGATCAACTTTTTATCATGCTAATAATAACCTAATTAGGAGAATGAATGTTTGTCAAGAGCAAAACGGCAAACATATTGTTAATATCATTTAATTTTCTGTTTTTTGATTAAAATTATCAATCATTTTTAAAAGTATAATTTTTTAATAAATAATTTGGGATTTTCAAAATATTCGTTTATTCAAACGTTGGATATACTTCCAAACTCGCTCCATGCATTTTATTATTTCTGAATACATACTCTGCATTCTTATGAATAGTGGATCTTCATCAAAAAATTTCATAGCGAGGAACGCCATTTCAAAATGTTACACCAACATTTTCAATTTTTTGGAATTACTTATTTTAGCTATAAGTGATCAGTTTCCCACTGTCTGTGAGTGAGTCGAGTATGGTATCATTCTACTCATCTTGGCTGACTGAGTCCAACGATATACTATTCTGAGAAATCTAAGGTTGTAAACTCTTTTTAACTCAAACAAACATCGAAATATTACATATTTCTTAAAGGGCCTATATTGGTTAAATTTTTCCGGATACCCCATACTTTAGTGTGATACATTGTTGGATTCAAATTTATTGATTTGATTCATTTGACCAAATCCGACCAAATCCTTCCTGAAACTGACCACTTATGGTCATTTGACTTATAAACTATGACACTTCAAAACCAATTTCTCGAGTTATGCTAAGATCGATTGAACATAGGTGGTTAGTTTCGGGTTGGATTTAGTCGAATGAGGTATCAAATGAATTGAATCAATGAATTGAATTCAACAATGTATTACACTTAGATGTGGGGTATCGGAAACAAATGTTATCAATAGAGGCCCATTGAAAAAAATAATATTTTGATGTTAATTTGAGTTAAAAAGGGTTTCCGACCTCGGATTTCTTAGAATAATATATCGTTGGATTTAGTTAGCCGAAATGGGTCGAATGATACCATACTGAATGACTGAATCAGGTGAGAAACTGACTACTTATAGCTAAAATAAATAATTCCAAAAAATTTAAGAAGTGGGCGTTTTTTGAAATGGTAGTTTCTCACTCTGAAAGTTTTTGATGAAGATCTATAATTCATAAGAATTCAGAATATGTATCAAAAAATTCATAAAGTGAGTTCGGAAGTGGACCTCTATCGTTTGTTACTGTATACAACTGACTTTTCATGGTTTTACAACTCATATGAGCAAAACCAGATTAATAGACACCCTTTATAATTATCAAATATAGGAACTTCAGTCAAAGATGTATTTTTAATAAAAGTTATCTCTGTTCCCACTTTTAAGGAATAGAATTTGCTTAAAAATTATATTTTAATGAGAATTAAAAAATAATCTAACATTAAGCTAAAGAAAAATTTAAAATGATAGGAATTTAGTTTATTTTATTTAATCTGACCGATCATTCATGTAGACTACAGGTGCTTTTCTATTTATTTGTTTTATCGTGAAATATTTGATATTTCTTTTGGTAGATATTAGTGAATGATATCATGGATTGCTTGGACAGCGATTCAGTGAACTGATTGAATGGTCGTAGAATTTATACAAAAAAAGATATATTAATAATACTGTGAACTGAATGATTACATCATTCAGATCTGGGTCACAATAATATACAATAATAAACAATACATCAAAACTATAATGAATTATTTTTCCAAAGCATTTGATATCCAATATAAATCTGAAACAAATTAAATATAAAGCATTCAAAAGTGCATTACAAGAAGTTTTTCATTAACTTCTTCAGTAGAACAAAATCAAATACTTATTGGTTTCATTCTGAATAAGAAAACAAAGGAAATACTAGTTTATTCCGAATATAAGTAAATGTAAAAAAGATTGATACCAATACATCAAGTGTTTAAAAGATCAAAATTTGTTTCTTAATCTCCAAGCATTTGCAAAATAAATTAAATATTTGAATTTCTGAGAAATGATAACAAACGTCACTTTTGCTGAATAAAAGTTCAAAAACCTGGCAATTAAGCTTCCAGCTGTGAATTTTCATTTTGATGAAATTTTTATCTTTTATTTTTCTGTGCTCTGCCATCCAAAACAGGATGGGGCAGCCATTTTTAGGGTACTAGACTAGTTCATGATCATTTGCAGTTTTTAATTATTCTGAAATTTCCTGTTCTGTACACTTTTCTATCATCTTGAAGTACAGACAACAAGAAATGTTTCTTGACACGATTGGCTGCATATCTATGATTTCTTTGAAAGAAAGTATTTTTGAAGGTGTAGTGCTTTTGCTAACAATAGTATTCAATTACTAAGACTTTTGCTTAAAAATATATACTACTTGTTTGTAAATAAATACATACGTCCTTACCGTTAGGATAATTTCAAATACGTGTGCTTTACTATTCTATGCAGCCAATCGTGTCAAGAAACACTTCTTTTTGTTTGTACATCATTAACGTTATTTATTTTTTCCCTCGAATAAATTTTCCTTTTATTTTGTGTGTTAAACGGAGATCTAGTAAGGAATCTAAACTGAAATTAAACCTTATTTATTATGATTTATTCTGTCGATAAATACTTTTCAGAGAAGTAGATAGATATAGATCTGGATATAGATGAAGAGTATACTGGGCATGAATAGGAATTAGACGGGTTTCGTTCTCGAAAAGACTCATTGTTTCAATACATGACAGTATTCAAATAATTAGTATTCTTGTTTACATTTTCAATAAAGGATTGACTGACCTCTTTCTTTCAGACTAATTAATATATAATAGAAATACAAATGGACAAAAGAGGTCAGTCAAACCTTTATTGAAAATGTAAACAAAAATACTAATTATTTGAATACTGTCATGTACTGTATTGAAACAAAGAGTCTTTTCGAGAACGAACCCCGTCTAATTCCTATTTATGCCCACCTTACCTATTATATAGAATAACTTCTAATCAAACCCTTAATTCTGATGTTTGTTGTATTTCCTTTTCACGTGATTCATAACTTGAATTTTAACGACACTATTTAGTACTCTTGTATATTAAAATGATTATTATACTTTCCATTTCTTAAGTAATTCGTTTTATTTACAAAGTGTTAGATTTTTACCTCAAATAAAGGACATCATATCGTATACTGCAAATACTTTAACAAAAGAAACCAATGAATTGCCACACTTTTTTTTAATGGCGTTTTCACCAACTCATATTTCTCTGCTCGGAAAAACTGGTAGCTTAGAAACTACAAGATATGTTGGATTCAATGATTTGGGTTCAATTATCTCGATGACTATAAGGAGTAAGTTAATTATCTATTTGTCAAGTTAGAAATATCTTTAAATAATTATGTTGTTTGAAAGTAAGTTTGCTATTTAATGCTAGCACTATCTTATATTAAAATCGTTAAGAGTCATACCATCCAAATTTTGTCATAGCATAAACACAGTTTTTTTTATTACAGTATGAAAAAAGGTTTATTGGTAATATTTGGGTTTAAAACAAAAGGCTTGTCTCAATATAGTTTATGTGCATAGTTATGCATTTTGAAAATACAGACCTATTCAGATATACGGAACAAGAATTTAAAAAATCGTGTTTAGAAAATATTTATGACTTTTAGCCACTTTTGCGTCGTTACACCAAAACAATATAAAAATATGCGCAATCAAAAGCGACGAGAAAAGTCAAACTATTAAATTTTTAGTGGAGCAAACCCCACCCGTTCATTAGATACTCTTACTTTTGCTCATTCAAGTTTTAATCGATTTCTTATTGAGCCGGCCTCATAAAAATCATAGAATAATAATCATGCAATGGTTAGTAACTAATGAAAGGAGTCGAATTATTCTAATTTAATGAAACCAATCCTATCCGTTCAAAAGAGACGGCTTCTGTTCAAAAGCACAAAAATAAATAAAATTAAACAGAATTAGTGTAATATATCTTTTACATTATAAAAACTTTAAGATGTATTGCAACAAAGAACATATTTTAATAAATATGATGGATTAATTCGGCCGTTACTGTACAAATTAATTCATATATCATCTCTCTTTTATCAGAAGACTGGTCAATGTTCAGTCATTTCGACTGCTTCACAGTGGAAGTGTACTGTGCAATCATTGTTTCTTTATTGGCTATACCGGCTGTATTCGAAATCAAAAATTGGAGTTTCAGTTCATACCTGAAAACAGTGTGGCAGTATTTGTCAGTTCTTCTATCTGACCATTTTTCGCTTAAACCTAAGAAGGCATTGGCTCGTTGTTTCGCAGGCATGTGGCTTCTCATATGCACTGTATTATTGGCTGCATTTTCAGGTCATTTATTGGATCTCTTAGTTCGACAACAGAAAATAGACAAAATTGATTCGTGGGAAGACTTATACACTAAACCTCAATGGAATACTCTTAAAATAATAACATTTGATTACATGGACTTCGCAGAGTTTGTAAAAAATGATAATTCGGAAATGTCGGTAAATTTCAGGAAAAGAATGGTTTCTTACGATTGCTTTAATGCTGTTTTCGATAAAAAATTAAAAAATAAAATTATGAATGAGGCTAAGGAAGGAAAAGTTGTAATTGCTCTTAATAGTCTTATATTGCACTATTTGAAAGGCACGCGAGATATCAAGGCTAAAGAAGGAAAATTAAGAGAAGGATATGATTATCATATTTCCGAATCCGGTCAGGGAATACAACCGTATTTTATTGGTTATACCAAACGATTTGAATCGAAACACTTACGAGAATTGAATATTGTGTAAGTAAGGCGTGTAAAGTGAAATGATGAATAATATAATTATTATAGTGCGAAATTTTAACTAGTGATTAATATTCTTTGAAAATGAGTTGATAGATTCCTACTTCCTGTACCTGCCTTTAGGCAGGGAATACCTGTAATATAAGTCTGCTCAATTAAATAAGAGAGCTTATTAAAAATACTTTGATTTAGAGTATTTTTGTCAAATTACATTAGATTAAAAATTCAAATGGGAGATTCAATTTTTTCAATATCTAGATATTTTATGTGGATTCTTACTGATGGTTCTATTATTTTTCATACATATTTCCTTAAGAAATTTAACTTGAATAGTAGTCTATGTTATAATAAAAATTTTGGTCACTCCCACCCCTGGCCAGATAGAGAGTGGGTTACAGGAAAGTTAGAGGTCAATGAAGGGCATCAATTGATTCAGCTTGACAAGCAAAACAAATCAGCTGAGGCGCTTATTCCCAGCCCTTCGGAACATTGTTGAAACCTCCCGAAACCAACTTAAAAAAATACAAACTCCCCATAACAAAAAATCCGAGATAGCCATTTGATTAAGCTCCAAAAGCAGGCCCTTTATATAATTTTATAGCCCCCCGAGACCTTCTGAAAACAAATCTAATCGTACAGTATGCTCCAAATGTTCTTTGACATGATTAGCTGCATAGCACGGATTTCTACTTCTAGCACTATATTTGAACTTAAATATTTTGTTTGCCAAAAATAAAAAATTTTGCATTATAAGCTCATATAAAGGTTCAAACATATGCAGGGGTTATAGCTTGGCGTTGACCAATCCCCGCGCATCCAAATCGGCTTCGTTGACTCGGATATTAACTAATTAATTTATATATAAATTCAATTCAAAGCTTGTCGCAACGTATACTCTTAATCGGTCATGGTTATACTCGTTTGACTTGTCTTAATGAGCTCAGAAAATGACTATTTCTAAATATTCAATCATGAATCAGTGAAAAAATTATATACAATGTGTTTCAAAATTTACGCACCATAGAAACTTTTCGAGTTTTTTGTTTAAAAAATCAAATGATAAAGTCAATCTATACTGAGAGAGAACATGTTGAACTGATGAAAATTGTGTATGGTAACCACATTCTACAAGAGATTACACAACGTTGAATTTCTAGGAATTAAATCATGTGAGCGAACAGTTCAATCAAGAAACATTAATGAAGTTCCGTCAAGAAGTTTTTAAAATGTTCGGGCAATGCTTTGCTGTAAATTTAGCCCACTTTGAACACTTTATCGAATTAAAAGATTTCCTATGCTGTGTGAATTTCGAAACACGATCTAAATTTTTCCCAATTTAAATCTGTTTGGAATATAAATTATTATCAAAATCTGAATTTATGTATTTGATATTTTTAGGTAAATTTAATAAGGACAGTTCTTTGTGAACAAAACTAAAATCTTCTAGCTATTTAATCAAGCCTATTGTTTGAGTAAATCTATTTAAATGATATGAACAGAAAACATTTTTGACACTTTAATAATCTTTTGTTAATTTAGAATCAATCGGCTGATTGAGAGTGGAATCTATGAGCACGAAATCGCAAAAAGTTTAAAACCAAAAGGATATGGACCTGATTATAATGAAAAAGTTGATACCAGTGTACATGAATTCGGACCGTTGAACATGAATCAAATGAAAGGAGTTTTCATAACATTCACTTTTGCGATCGCATTTTGTATTATTGTATTCATTATTGAAGTTATTTATTCAAAATACTAATCTATATCCACACCAATAATCGAGTTGCGAACCTATTTATAAGATTCAAATCAATAAAATGGGATTCTTTAGTATTTTTTTGAGTTAATGTGGAAAAATCCATATAAAAATTCTCATTTAATTTCGGCTTTTGAATGCAACCGTAATAACCTTTCATTACAGGACATCTAATTTAAAATATTCTTTCTATTATCTAATTATAATAAAAATAAATGTCAGGAACGATTAGTATATTTGCATTAAATATAATTGCAAAACAAGACTGAATCAGCATTAAGTAAACTCGTGTTGTATCTGAATTCAGCGTAAAGCTAAGTTTGAATCACAGAATGAACTGGTTTTACAGTTCAATACTTATTAAGTTCACTATTGTATTTCACCTTCAAATAATGATTGTTTAATACTCACCATGGATTGTATGCCTTATATATATATATTAGACTCATATTTAGTGTGTCTCAAAGGCTCTTATGATCAGTAATAGTGTAGCACACGATATGTGCACCTCACTTATGGCTAAAGCCTATGATTATATAAATAAAGTAAAAGTTGATCATTAAAACAGTTCAATATTATTTAATACGTGTCTTCATCTCCTCCATAATAAGGTTTACTCAAGACTACAAATCCTCATATTTGTCATATTGCTATACATGAATCAAAATATTATCGCGCGTCTATACCTTAACCCAACATAACTTGAAACGTTAAATCAGTTTTATCACAATTGTATAGTCGAGAGCAGATTTACAGGGACCTTTGATTTTTTTTGATAACTTAAAATGATATATGATACATGATATGTTGGTTATTGCTCATTTTGTCGATTTTATTATTAGATTCGAAAAAATCTGAATGAATAAATATATAACTATATGTTGAATATAAATTATTTTTTATAATCATGATGCACATATAGCACAAAATAAATAAATTTATAGAAAATTAATTAACTTAAAAAAATTATCATATAGATTATTAAAATTGTTTTGAATTTCGAAAAATTTATCATAACGTTTTATTGAGTAATTATTTTCATCATTTCTTGTAATAATACTTTTAAGAACTATTTTTAAAATTTTGCATTAGAATTCTATTTGTAGATAAACAACAAATTTTGTTTTGTTTGTAATCATGAATAAATTGTTGAAAAAGACTGAAATTCAACTCTAAAGAACACAATTAAACATGAAGTTAATGCAGATGCTATTCAAAAACATTCATCAAATGAAGATATCTCAAAATTTATAAAGAAAGCTATGGAACAATGTGATAAAGAAAGAAGATGGTATGTTTTTGTATATGCTCAATGATACGCTTATTATGGTATTCATCCAGATTTTTATTATACTCTTTTAAAATTACTATTTTTTCAGCTGGTTTTCAACCAAATAATTAACAATCAAACAGTTTAAGTAACTTTTTTTAAATAATTGAAATAAGTATTATTTATATGAACTTTAATGTTTTCTATAATAGCTTTTAGTTTAATAATAATTGTAACAATATTTCATTTATATTTTCTATCAATTTATTATTATATATTTACTCTGATTGTAAAGGAAGAAAAATTTCCATATAATAGAAAATTAATTATTTGTATATTCACTAATGAATTGTTTCTTAAGAGTATTTCAATCGCTTCGGAAATAGATCTATTTCTTGCGATAGTTTAAGAGATAATCAATTAATTATTATAATAAATAAATAATATTGATATTTACTATAAGTTGTAGTACAACAAAAAATAATTCATTTATTAATATATTTTGAATATTATAAATGCATATCAATAATGGATTGAAGAATAATAAAAGTATGATCTCATGTTCAAAAGCAAAATCAATTAATTGAAGAAAACTAATGAATGTGTTCATCAAAAACTTTCAGTTAAATGTTGTCCACTATTAAAATCATAATGAATGAGAGATTGCTTATCATAAGTATTAAGGTAAGCCCAGGGCATCATTATTGTACTGAAGCCGATCCCTATCTGACCATCATTTCCAACAGCAATCGCACCGCCGAAGCCGTTGACTCTTCGACGCATCAGTTCTAGCGATACGTCAACTGATTCTTGAAGTGATTTTTCACTTGAGAACTGATATATGATTTCTCGCGACAGATATACTCTCATAATAGCTTCCATTCGTTATTAAAACCATTCGCTTTCCAGCTTTGTGTGTTTCGGTGATGTTATATAAACCGGACCTTCAGTTCCATGATATGCCTTATGTTTGTATAGTACCTCAGCATAAGTTTGTCTATCAAATTTTCATATAATCAGAAGTGACGTCAGCATAAGACCAACCCTTTGCACCGTAATGTTGTTCCCATTCTTCATATATGTGTTTATTTCCTCGAATGTATGCCAAAGCTTGAAAAATAGGTAGAAATGTGGTAGAAAATAAAAAGTATCACAAACAAATAAATTTTGTGCCTTTATATTTGACTCATCATTAAATACTAGACCTTTAGCTCAAACTAATTATGGTTCAAATTAATGCTCCACTAATTCGGTAGTAAACAATTCAAATCATAATAACAATGAGAACAATGAATTTCTGTTGAAATATACAATTAACAGTAGAACACCTCCAAGATATTTGTCTCTAACGACACGAAGAATAATGAATATGCAAAGAATAAAGAAATGCATCGATAATTAGTTTCAATATTAACCAATTAAAGGATGAGAATTTTGACTATAAATTATTGTTATAATCAGTGATTTGTAAATGTACTAAATTTAATTTATAAATTATTTGTGAGATTTTTGGCGTAATTTTCCTTAATTTGCTTTCTGATTCTTCGTTTATAGCTTCGTTGAGAGCTTTGATTCTAATTTGACAGTAATAGCAAATAATATAGAAATACAATACTTGCCAAACAATCAGATTAATTACATAATAAGTATGAATTGTATAATAAACGCTGTGAAGAATTCCAAAATTGATAAACTTTTCCAGTGTACAATTATTGAAGAATACATCAAAGTGAATGTAATACATAAAAGGGATATGGCTTTCTTGGTTATAAATTCACTTTCATCATCGATTAACATTTTCATCATAATATTCAAATAATGAATGACCGTTTCATGAGAAAATCAACAAACAGT